>ML827184.1:69699-109453 GCA_009831015.1 Picea engelmannii | reverse complement strand
GATTATGGAAATGTTGGACAATCTTTCTCGAATGAAGAATTTAAAAGAAGCAATGTTGGTGATGATGAGTTTCTTCCAAGTGAGGATTTTCAAGGTACCGATGAAGATAATGAATATTTTCCTCCAAGTGAGGATTTTCAAGCCAATAATGAGGATGATGAATAATATCTCTCAAGTGGGGATTTTCAAAGTAGTGAAGATGATTACGCCATTGGTGGACACTCTTTCCTGAGTGATAAATTAAAAGGAAACAATGTTGATGATACTGATTTTCCTTCAAGTGAGGATTTTCACGATACCGATGAAGATTTTCAAGGCACTAAGCATGATGGTGAAAAGTTTCACTCAAGTGGGGATTTTGAAAGCAATGAAGATGATTATGTTAATGACAGACACAATGTCGATGATGATTTTCCTCCAAATGATTATGTTGATGATGATGTTCTCAATCATTCAAATGCAACAAATCAAGGTGATAGACATTCTGTAGTTCAGTCTCTTGACAATGTTTTGCTTGATATTCCTTCTGGTTATAAGGAAAATCCTTCTAGTGAGGATGATGAAATAGTGGATACATTGAAAAGAAAAATTATGTCTAGGACCAGTATTAGACCTTTTTATATCAATCCAAATCATTCTAGTTATACAATGTCTAGGAAAGAATTTATCACTAAATCAATTTCCATAAGTGAATTGATTTCAAGTGAATGTTTTCAAAAGAGTTGTTTGAAAAACATGGATTACATGTATGCTTTGAATAAAAGGAAGACATATTTGTCAATGAATAAGAGCATGAAAAATTCATATTTGGTGGGGTGCATGATATCCACCAATACAGGATATGATTATCGAATTGGAAATATTTTACTTTGTAGAAAGGCTTTCAAAAACATTCACTCAATTGGTAATCTTCATCTATCAAGAATACAAACAAGGTTGGAAAAAGATCCTTCATTTTATTCAAAGGTATATCATGGATGAGAGAGTGGGCCATTGACAAACACTACATTGTCATCGATGCATGATTTATTTTCCAAACATGGAGAGTGTATGCCGGATCAAGACACGATACATATTCTAGATAGTTTCTCAAGGAGGGAAATCTACAACTTGTACAAATGATATGTTGAAGGTGTTGAAGGAAATGGTAATTTTATTACATATTCATATTTTACAAGAATATGGAAGAAACAATTCAATAATGTCTGTATTCCTAAGAAGTCAAGGATGGGGATTTGCAATATATGTGCTACTCTTAAATCAATAAGAGATAAATCTGAAGGGGCATAAAGAGGTATGTATTTACTATTTTTTTTTAAATTGAATAGTTATCAACTATGAAAACATACGATTGAAATTTTCATTTTATGTCATGTGCAGATTCTATAGTCAAAGCACTTCAAGAACATTGAAATCAACAATCAAGTGAAAGGCAAAAGTTTTACAAACATCGAAAGAAGTGTTCTGATGCTCCAAACAAATATTTAGGTATGATAATTGATGGCATGGACCAAAATAAAACACTTCTACCACATTTTGTCCGTACACCCAAAAAATTATAGGAAAATAATTTCATTTAGTTTCACTTGGTTGGTTGTATGGTTTTCAATGGAAAAATGTGTCCAAGCGTTTACTTCACAGCTCCAAATATTCATAATGATGCAAATCTGTCCATCACCATAATTCATCATGTGCTCACTCACTGGTATGGAAATCTTCCTCAAGTTCTCTATCTACAGTTGGACAACACTAGTCGTGAAAATACAAATCAAATTGTGTTTGGATATGTAAGCATGCTTGTTGAAATGAAAATATTTCAAAAGGTGAAAGTTGGTTTCATTATTGTTGGACACACTCATGATCATATTGATCAAATTTTTTGTCGTTTTTCAATAACATTGAAGAGGAAAAATGTTGTAAGCTTACCATCATTGATTGAATGTATTCATAAATTATACATTCCAGAGCCTGTTTTTTATATATTAGAAGAAACTATTGACATGCAAAGATTTATTCAGGGATCGCATCGTGAAGAAAAATGTATTGCGAAACTTAATGACATTAGCTTACAACATCAATTTTGTTTCAAAAAATTTGATGGGAAAACACATATATAGAGAAAGCATTATTCAAATACGACAGAATGGGGGCCTTCATCAGGTTTAGCATTTTTGAAGTTCATTCTAGATCGTCCAATATTTACATCAAAGTTATTATTTTTACAATCAGTTGCTGAAATCCATAATGCACAGAGGCATAATAGAGATGTAGATTATTTTGAACGCCCAGAATAAATAAAAAAGTCCATTAAGGATCCACATGAGTACTTTGATGTTGCTGATTCGGTTTGGTGGGAGTCTTTTTTCAATAGTCAAAGTGACATAATTTCAAGCTCAACAAATGAAGATACAATGTTTAAGACTCCTTTTCATTGGCCACAAAATATGGCAAATGAATATGAAGAAACAAACATTGTTGAAGTTCAACAAGAATCTCAAGTTGCTATTGAGTTTACATAAGCAGAGGAAAGAGAAATGTATATTGGTTCACGAAGGTCATGTGCACAACGTGAAGCCATGGAATACCTTTGCAGTGGTTCAATACAAGATATTAACAAGGGTAGCATGATTGCATTTTTAACGACTGAAGATCCACATGGTTATCCATTCTAGATTGAAAATGTTATAAAGATTGAGAAAGAAAATGATGATTTTATTGAAATTGAAGTGCATTGGTGTGAAAAAAGTACGCACCCATTCAATGGTGTGTACAAGCCAGAGATGGTGGTTGAGAAACATGTCAATAGAAAAAGAAAAAGAAAGGGTCAAAATACAACTCGTCGTCACACTGACCTCTTAAAATTAGATGATGTTGACATACTTGTTTATGAATTCAATTTGAAAAAGAGAGGACCTCTTCACTCTAATACAATAGAGATTATCAAGAGGTTTCTTCCACAAGAAATAAATGCAAGACGAGAGTCTGTTGAAACTAGTCATAGATCTAAAAGGAATTTGACATTTTAAATGTTGGGCATGCATGTAGACTCAGATGGTGCATTCATCAACAATAGAGAAAATTATGGATCATCTACATC
Source organism: Picea engelmannii (assembly GCA_009831015.1). Lineage (NCBI taxonomy): Eukaryota > Viridiplantae > Streptophyta > Pinopsida > Pinales > Pinaceae > Picea > Picea engelmannii. The sequence continues at coordinate 106,356 of ML827184.1, read as the reverse complement.
TTCATCCAACCATTCATATGAAGACAATGTAGACTCTGATGGTATTTTAGAAACCATGAGTCAATATGAATAAGTGTATGGAAACTTTTATGCATTTTTGATCCATATGATGTTTGTATGGTAACTAGAAATGAGTATTGAACTTATATATGATCTTACATGAAGTTATGAATCTTTTTTTTATGTTTTATGAATTATATGTTTTTGATTATGGATAATATAATAAAATTTCTTAGCTCATATGTTTTGAATATGGACAATATAACAATACTTTTAAGAAATAATTTATGTTTCATTCAATGTAACTTGTATTTAGTTTTCTTTATTAAAAGTAAAAAAATTGTATTAAAAAGTGATGTTGAATTTTTAAAGTATATTGTGATATTTTCATGGAATTATGGATTACCTTGTGCTTTGTGTGATACTAAGATTTAAAAATTAAACATTTAAGGGTTGATTTTATGATTTTGTTTACAATAATGATGAGTTCTTTTACCACTTTATAAAAATGTGTCATTTTCATACCCCAATTTTAGAATGGGTCCTACCGGTAGTAGTAAAATTCAATTTGATGGTTGATTTTGAGGTTTTGGTTTTAATGGTACCAGGTGCTAAAAATACAATTTCAAATTATCTAAAATTTTAACCTTTTGAAATTTTTTATTTTTTCAAAAACATCTTTTTTTAGGTACTGATTTTAAGGTTTTTCTAAGCTACTCTCTGAGTTTTGAAGGCCACATTTGAAATTTTTTGTAATTTTGACCTCGTTTAAAAAAATGGTGCTACCAATAGCAACACTTTTTGTTTTGGGGGTTGCTTTTGATGTTTTTAATGCAAAAATATGGGTTTTTTGGGCCAGAGTTCTCGTTTTGAGGTCATAGTTCTCATTAAGTCGGTAACTTTGTTTTTGGTATATCATTCAATGATACACATGAATGCTAATACAATAAAAGAGAATATCCAAACTCCACATTGACACAAAGAACAAATAAACACAAATATTTCTATTAATGAGCCTCTATACATCAGTTTATAAAAATATATTTGTCTGATTCTACAGTCAAGCTTTACTTTGAACTTCTCTCACTCCTCGACCTGATTCTTCATTCATTTGGACACACTCCTTTGAACTGATTCTTCACTAATTGGCCACTCCCTCTATGCATAAAGACTTACAATTTATGCAAGGAAGTTAAACTTCCATCTCAAGAAAACAAATTCCTAAAATCCTGTAACTAATTACAACAGTAGTATTTTTATTTCTCTAAGATTGATGAAGATCAATTTGATCAAATCCTCTTTACTTAGGAAAATCCACCTAATCCAACTAAATTCTTAAATAATCCATTTACATCATAATTAGGGAAAACAAACCCTATCCTTCTAGAATATGATTACAACTTAGGAAAATACAATCAAATACATTAAGGGAGCCCACTTCCTTTAGTAAATTCTATGACCCCTTAGGTCTAATAAACAAGGTTGAGTTTGGAGGAAAAATGATCTTGCATCACACTACCAGGGTTAATTTTTTTATGATCTCTTGATCATGAATCTTCATTTGTTGAAGTCCTTCTAGATCCAAAACCTTATGCTACTGCTCACTCTCCCTATTGTCTTGTCCCTGCATTGTTTCTTCCTGTAGCCTTCCAGGATCCCATACTTTACTCTGTTTCTTCCCAATGACCTCACCAAGGTAATCTCTCTCAGCCAACCACATTTTGTGGTTGACTAAATTTCTCAACCCATGGTAATTCCATCTAATTACCCTATTCATTAGCTTCCATAGACCATCTATCTCAATTTCCATCTTTGCCTTTTGTTGGCTCTATCCTTCATATGGACTCCATATGGATGCTTCCAAATACTTGGCCTCAATTCCTTTGATGTCATTAGGTCCATGGGAATCCTCCTCAAAGCCCATAACTGCTTCTTCTACAACCTGCAATTTATTCTAGTCTTCATATCCATCTTCTTCAAACAACTATGCATCCTCTAGCTTCCTATGATACTCAAACAAACAATTAGTTTGAAAAACTAATAATTCTTCTTCTCCTATTGATTCCTCGTACACTTCTCTCATATCAGATATCATTGAATAATCTGTTTCTGCAACAACTATACATTCTTCATCAATCTTTGAAATGCTCAACCACTCTTCCAATAATATTAGCTCTTCATCATAATTTGTTAGCATTGTATTTGAATGTTGTTCTTCAACTCCTTCATTTTATTTGTGGGTGTCTTCATAACCTTCATACACACACCAATGATTAGTTTTAAATCCATGAGACTCCCAGGTATCATCTAGCATCATCTCTTTTCGCATGTCTGAGCACCTCATAATACTTTCAACGTCCGCTTCTTCAAAAATCTCATTTACAAGTTGTGTGTAGTCTTCACCATGACTATTTTTATGAGATGTCAATATCTCATCTTCCTTCATAACAAAATTTTGATTATGTTTTGCTTCTATGTCTTTATAAACCATATATCCACCTTCAACAATCTTTATTACAGTCCCATATGGATGTCCATATTCATTCTTTGCACAACCTATAAACATACAAAAATCATTAGTTTTTAAAATATAATACCATATGGTCTCATTTGATGCCTCTGACATCATCCTCTCATGTTGATATGACCTTTCCCGATAGTCCATGAGACTCTCAACAGGTCTCCCTTCAACATCATCATCATCATCCTCTCCAAGGAATGATCCCTGCTCTAGTTCACAGACATGAACGTCTTCTTCTATCTTGACCTCTGTCTAAACTCAACTCCTCTAAGTTTCACTTCCTCCATCCAAGCACTCAATTTGTGCCTTCTCTTCCTCTTCAAATTTTCCTCGGTCCCAAGGAAAAAATTCATCCTATGCATCAATGTCCTCATAAAAAATGCACAATAGGCCACTTGAAATTTTCCCTCACATTCCAACCTCATCTCTGGTCTTCATTTATTTCTTGTAACAACTCCCTAATTATACCAAGTCTTTATTTTAACTCAACAAGATCTCTATCAAATTCCTCTTGACTTAACTACTTTCTGCCAATTTCCCTAGCATCCTCTTTCCTCTTGCTGTGGCTTCTCTCTGAACCTCTGTCATGACTATCAATAGTCATCTCCATCTCTTCCCTCTATGATATTCTCCTTTCTCACTGTGAGTTGCATCAATCCTTTCCTCTCTCTGTAGTAGTATCTACACCTTGCCACTCAATACCTCATCAAGATTTCCTCATGAGATTAACCTTTTAGTATCACAAGTTCTCTCCTATGGAACCTTCTGAGCATCCTCTGCTCTTCTCTGGATTTTGCATCTACTCACACTCTTCTACGAAATTATAGTGTTCTCCTTACTTCCAATCCTCAGCTGGAAGAGTTTACAACATCCCTTGTTGCAAGGTTATTTCTTCCACAAGATTCTTCACTTGAGATGTTCACTTTCCCTCCCTTCCTTTGTTACAACTTCTCTGGATGTTACAATATCCTTTCTCTTATTGTTGCCACCTGAAACAAAATTATAATTTTTACCACATTTATCTCAAGTCATAATATTTTTACCTGCAATATCTGTTCCAAGATCTTATCCTCCAAACATCTCTTCCCAACTCTACTCCTTGGTTGGAATGACCTCAACTCTACAACCTCAAAGTTCCTCTGCTGAACCTTGTATCATTTTTTTTGTATCTCTTACAAAACTCCAAAGAGTATTGTGCTCTGATACCACTTGATGGCGACCTCCCAATTTAAAACCCACATGTACAGAGTTAGAATAAATCTTTTGTAGCTTCAACACACGAGCTACTCCGACTCTTTAGTCGAGCCCTAAATCCTCCTTTCAACAGAGTTTTGAATTCTCTATTACTCGTTAGTCCCAAATCAATTCTCAAACACACATAGGCACTAATTTTAACACTTTCTTAAATCAAATCTAACCTTTTATTCAAAACCCGAACACTTGTTCACCAAGGTGTTAGGCCCCTTTTCCTCCACGCGACCATATATTATAATTGAGCGCTTATTGGAATTGGCACTAAAATATGAGAAATGAGCTCTCCATATGAACTTTTTCCATAACCAACCGCTAAGGAATCGTTGTCGGTCCTTCCTTTATGGGAATGTTGATGCACAAAAAATTACACTATCCCAATGAAAAACTAGATGCTAGGGTGTGGGCACTTAACCATCCATAAGACCACAAGATCAAACTAGGTGCTTAAGCATCATCATCATCATCCAATAAGAGTTTCAACCTTATCAAGTTCCGACTAGTAAACCTCTGATGACTAGCAAAACCTCGACTATTCTTGCTACGTGTCTTATTCAAGAACCATTAATCTACCTCATTTCGAATATATCATCACCATTGACTCATTTAACTTACATATCACCGTCGACGATAAAAAAGGTGGACATCATCATCGTCGAACCCAAAGTGGATATCATTGTTGACGATCCTAATGTGGAACTTGAGTCTCGATATAGAAAAGTCCTAATGATACAAGAGTTATATATTTGTAGGCAATTTAAATTGAGGCTTGGGTCCTGACTAGAAACATCCCGAAGATAAAATAAGATGCCAGATTGATCTAAGTCGTCGATCTCTCGTGATCAAAGATCACGATTGAATCTCCTTCATTTCACTGCAATCTTGATCTCTGATTTTTCTTTTGCTCAATTCGATGACACTAACGCCGAGACAAATCTATGACCATGACTTGATCTTGATTTGATCTAATGGTCATTGTTCCTTGATGGTTACAAAGGGATTGAAACTTTTTTATTAAGGGTATTTGAACCTAATTCTCCCTGTGCTCAGAGTAGATTTCAAACTATGGTTCATCCATGATTCCAAACCAATTCAAACTATGAAATCGACCTCGATCTACCTTAAATAAGGCCCATCAGTTATTCCCACTCTGAATTGGGGTTCTTAACACAATTAAGGCCTAAAACATGCATAGGAAACTATGAAAGAGTTTGATATAGACTTCAATCAACTAGTATATCCTTCAATGATACACATGAACACAAATACAATAAAAGGGAATATCCAAACTCCACATTGACATAGAGAACCAATAAACACACAGATTTATATTAATGAGGGGTACACCAGTTTACAAAAATATCTCTACTTGATTCTACAGTCAGAATCTACTTCAACCTTCTCTCACTCCTTGGCCCAATTCTTCATTCATTTTGACACACTCCTTTAGCCCGATTCTTCACTAATTAGCCACTCCCTATATGCCTGAAGGATTACAATTTATGCATGGAAGCTAAACTTCCACCTCAAGAAAAAAAATTCCTAAAATCCTGTAATTAATTACAACAATAGCATTTTCATCTCTCTAAGATTGATGAGGATAAATTTGATCGAATCCTCCTTACATAGGAAAGTACACCTAATCCAACTAAATGCTTAAATAATCCATTTACATACTAATTATTGAAAAAAAACCATATCCTTCTAGAATATGATTACAACTTACGAAAACACAATAAAATCCATTAAGGGAACCCACTCCCTTTAGTAAATTCTAAGACCCCTTAGGTATAATAAAAAAAGTTGATTTTGGAGGAAAATGCTCCTGCATCAATATGGAATACATACACTCACCACAAGATATAATGACAAGAGATGAGTAAGAATATTCTATGAACCTCCTTATATAGGTTTGGAACTTGGGAGATCACATCCCATGAACAATGTAGGATAAACTCACTTTACAAATTAGCAAGTAATTAATTACAATAATAAAGTCCAAATTAATAATTAAGTGAGACATTAGATATTCTCACATTCCATGAAAAATTATATGAAGACCATTAATGAAAATGTACAAATGTGGCCATGAGATAAAATGACACATTCTAACATGCCCACTTAATGATGATTAGAGGAATGGATACACATTTGGATAATTGCCAATAAGAGTGTGAAGATGGACACAATTTTTTTTTGCCGAGGAATTAATGAAGATATTGAATGTAGTGGGTTTCAAGGTCATTGTGTTTAGTATTGGAGTTGTTTCATGTACCCAATAACCTATGTACATTATTGAAGCTACGAGGTCCCTCAAAAATTCCATAAATTTTTCTCTCTGATACCATTTTTTTTTCACTGACTATAGAATTCAATAATGGAAACAAATCTACAATAGCTTTATTATTGAATTAAATATTAAAATAAGAATGAAATCCTACACTGCTTTTATCCATAATTATGAAAAATAAATCCATACACATAGAACTAGACAAACTAGAAATTAACAAAATTCAAAACATAAAATAAAAAACATGGCATTTCTTGTCATAGTCAAATTACTTATCTTTCTGGGAAAATAATCGTCCATATGACTACAAGTACATTCCTCCCAGTCATAGTCTCTCTGTCACACTTCATATTTATATGATAGATTCCACCCTTGCATTGAGGCTATGAATCAACAATGATGAAGTTTCAAAGTCTAGTTCCAATTCCTCTTACTCAACCCACAACCCATAAAACTATCAAAGGAAAGAAACCTCTTTACAACTATCCTAATCAACCAACACTCTTCCCCCTTAAAATTTCATAGAACTAAGAATAAGATCCCCTTCTATGATACATAGTCCTTTAGGAAATCCCAATTCCTTTCTAGTTCTCTAGTACAAGCTATTTGGGGAATCTCTCTGTTGGGACTCTAGGTATTTTCAGCTATAGGTTAGGTTTTCCTCCCACAAAAACACAATAATCATTATGAGAAGTACATTGGGAAATAACATAAGCTTTCATGAAGGTATACTATGAAGTATCATAGTACCATCACAACACATACCATAATTCATATCATCACAAAAATAATCATCATCTCGCCAACATGCTTAAATTCCCAACTTTATATTTGCATGCCAATCGTTGATCATGTGGTCTTCATGAGGATCCCATATATCACCTATAATCCCAAGCTTAAGATGAATTACATCAAGGTTTCTAATCAAGGATTAGTAATAAAAGGTTGAACACCTTAGGATATAACATTATCTAAGGTTTTTAGTCACTAAGGTCCTCTCCCCTTAGCCCCATTTCACTTCCCCCACTTGTGGAATCATAGCCCCCATATCTTTTTAGTCATTTGTTTCTAGCAGTTAGGGATTCCATATTATAATCAAATGTACAATGATAGTTCATATATGATCCTAAATTATAGCCATCTATTCATTACATCTACATTCATATTTTGGGGTCAAAATGAGGTATTACATTCCCCTCCCTCTTAAATTATGCACCATCCTCGATGCTTATTGACACTATATACAATAATAAAAATTTACATCAAACTTTAAAAATAGATGTGGGTATGCATCCCATGTTTCATCCTCCAACTCCGACATTGCTTCCTAAGGGTTGTATGGGTCTATTGGACTGTTAACTACCCTATTTTTCTATTATGGAGCAATGTGACCTTCTTGTCCATGATGCACATTGGTTGTACATGAGTATCTCCTTTTACTTCCACCTGAATAAAATCCCAATTAATAACATTCTTAGGGTTAGGTACATAATTTTTTAATAGTTATACATAAAACACATTATGCACTTTTATGCTAGCAGGGAATGCAAATTCATATACAACATGTCCTATCCTATAGCTAAGATATCAAAAGGTACACAATATCTAGCTACCAACTTAGGAAAACTTCCCAATTTCATGGGTCTCTTCTTTGGTCTAACTTTCAAGTATACACACTCCCTACCTCTAACCTCTCTTGGTATCATGCCTTTGTCTACATAACTCTTTTTCTTGTCTTTTGTTGTATTCAAATTTTGATTGATTTTATCCATTTTCTCTTCCATTTCTTTGAGAAACTCTGGTCCAAGTACTACTGTATTTGTTGGATTCTCCCAATTAACTGGAGTATTTCACTTTCTACCATACAAAGTTTCAATTCGACTAATCTTCAGAGAAGAATTATATCCATTATTATAAGCAAATTCCACTAAATATAGGTAATCCTCGCACTTGGATGGCTTATCCATCACATACATTCTTAACATATCCTCAATAACTTGATTAAATATCTTTGTCTACCCATTTGTTTGTGGATGATAAGATGTATTTAAGTTTAGTCTTGTTCCAAGTCCTTTGAACTATCATTTATAAAATTTTGAAGTAAAATTTGGATCTCTAATTGAAACAATTGCCTTAGGTATCCCATGCAACTTGGAAATATTTTTTCATGTAAACTTATTCTATATTATCTACCTTATTTTTATAACCCTAAATTTCACCATACATGCATACATAGCATAAGACCATCTTACTTACTATTTTTTCCAAGCCAACACTGAACAACTCTTCTTAAAAACACTATTTTTGAATATGTACGTGCCCTACACCACTATTGTCCGCGTATGTACACTAGCAACCCCATTACTTCCTGCGTATGTATGCTAGATGCACCATTACAACCTGTGTATACCCACAAAAGTTGCAAAAAATAAAAAGTTGCAAGGGATTTGTTGAGATTACGGGCTATTGGGTAGTTTCCCAACTAATCCACCACCTATAGCCCGTCACTCAACCAAATAACCATCCTTTTGTCATATAAAAGGAGGTGTTAGGGTCTCATTCTAGGGAGAAACATAGCTACAATGAAACTTTTCCCATTTCACTTTCCTCCCTTGCCCCAAGAATTTGCAACCACGTTGTGAGTTTTGAGCCATAATTCCCTATTCTTGCCTTTTTCCTTATTCATAAGATTATGCCCATTCTTTAGAGAGAAGTGTGAGAGAAGAAGGATACTTGGAAGAAGTTGGAGCTTGGTGAAGAGGATCCGAGGATCAGGTTCGAGGAGCAGTCGCCGATCTCATTTTGTAAGTGACTTTGTGAGATTAATATAAAGAAGTACTTTTTTCTGTCCCGCCATATGATGTGTTCAATCTTTATGTTTGATTTACATTTTGTTATGACAACTAAACCACTAATTCATATATAAGATGCATGTTCATAGTTTCTTGTTTGTCTTTTGGTGAATGCAGGTGAGCCTTGGGAGGAGACTTGCAGTCGAGAAGCGACCGAACGCAAAAGGATTGACATCGGACGCAGAGTTTAAGGTAAGACTACTAGATCCTTGTACTTTGTATTTTATGCATGAATGTGGGGTGTTTTTGGGATAGTTGTTAAAAGTAGGAGACTTTAGATGGTTAGCTCTGCCTTCACTTTAGAACCCTAGTGTAGTCCGTAGGGGGGTTTTCCCACTATATCACTTATGAGTGGGATTAATTGGAAAAAAGTGAGCAACGTTTGTCAACTTGTCCACCACTACTATGATTGAGTCATGCTACTTTGTTGTCTTGGGCAATTTAGTGATAAAATAAATCGTCATTGCTTTCCATTTTCACTCCGATATTGAAAATGGTTGTGGTAATCATGTTGGATGTCTATGCTCAACCTATACTGTTTAACATTCCATCCATTTATTTATATAATCAACAATGTTTTTCTTCATTCATAGAAAAAAAAAATGAATTTTTACTACTGTAATTGTATTTTGGTATCCAGAATATCAAGCATATGGAAAAATATGCATCTCATTCATCACAAATTTCCTTATAATACCCCCTATGAGCATATGGACATAATGTGTAAGTATATGGTAAGTGGGTAAGTAAAATACCATTTCATTATATTTGAATTAATAATATAATTAATAAACTAATAAACATGTGCACTTAAGGGGTGATAATTCCTTAGGAGCACCATGGGGGAAATGAACCAATAAGATGGGAAGTAGGGGAGTCAAAATAATATATATAGTTGCTTCCATGCAATGTCAGTACCCCAAGCCTTCATATCCATTTATATTATTTTCCTTATGTTATTTCCTAAATTTTATAAAGGGGGAAGTGGTCTCCATGCAAGTCTAGAATGCATGTAACCTTGGGAAGAGATTCACTACAATTCTTTTGGGGGGGGAAATTCTATGGTTTGAATTATCTCTAATTCATATGCTAGTGGAAGAGGTCATTTTGCTACCATAGTATGGTTTGCATAAAATTGTATCCATGAAAATTATGTGGAATCCCTGACTATGTACATGAGTTATTTCTAGGATTAAGATGAATTGGTTTACATATAAATTTTCCTTGTTTCTAGAAAAATACATTTCCTACCTACCTTACATTGGAGAACTAGAAGGAAGTGGGATAACTTAAGGAATTGTTTAACAATGAAGGATACCCCATTCCTTGTGCTATGCAGGGTTGAGGGAGAAAGAAAGGTTGGAGAGTGGGAATGTTGTAGAAATAATGGGTTGAAAGGTAATTCCCTAGTTGTAATAGCTAGTTGTTGGATTAAGTGATAAAAAATACAACCATAGCTAGTAAATTCCCCTTGCTGTTTCACTGCTTGGCACATGGGTGACACCTACATGAGTTGGTGCCTATGGTTGGTGAAAAAATGCTGCCATGGAGATATTTTTTCCTAAGTGAAACTCATGAAAGATAAGTATTATAAACTTTGTTAATAATGTGATGATTTTAATCATTAGGGGAATTTTGAGGTAAAAAATGGTCCTCAAAACAAAGATTTTACTATGAAAATCAATTTCACAAGAACGAATCACATTTTAGAGGATGACATCATCCCCAATGGTTGGTTTGACATTGTTTGAGTTAAAGATGTTTATTTGTTACATTCTAAATGGTGAATAACAATCCATAATTAACCTTTGTAGTGTTGCAAGTAAAGTACTCATAAATTACTTTTGAATATAATATAAATATATTCATAAAGTAAAATACTTTTAAAATAAAGTACTTTTGAATATACAAAAAGTAAAGTATCAATTCAAAATTCAAAAATTTTAAAAATGAATACATAAATTCTAACACATTATTCACAATTTGTATTGTAAATTGAATAAAAGTATATTTTTATTTTTATTTAAATAAAAAAATCAAGTTCAATACATAGTTATATATTCAACATAATATACATAAATTAATGTGAGAACCCACATATATTAATTTAACTAATATATGGAATACATGGTGGTACACGTACTCCATATATTAATCAAACTAATATATGGTATCCATATGTTAATTTAAATAATATATGGTATCCATGATCAATTGAAGTTTTTCATCAACGGGAAGAAATATGAGGTTGTTGGGGTCATTACAACCTACATTTCTTGGGAGATTCACTTTCATACAACCAGGATTGACTATCTTCGTGAAGTCTGGAAGAAGTTGAAGTCCTTGTTTGAAAAAATCGACGAGAGTTGAGTTATGCAGTTAGAGAAAGAGTTGATCTCTCTTGATCCACATTATTTTGAAAGGATTGAGGATTATTTGGCTCACATTAAATGGCTACAACTGAAATTGGGTGAATGTGGGAAGAAGTTTTAGAAGAAATATGGACAACCCATTGAGCTAGTCTTGATGAATCTGGGAACACAATTTGACGTGTTCTATTCCACATTCCAGAAAAATTGACAGGGATGCAAGGAATACGGTAAGGACTATACCTTTGATACCTTATGTGGCTTATTGATTAATGATCAACACAAGTTGTTTGATGAAGGGAATCTTGGTAGTAAACATCAAGCTCACTTGATCAAGGGAAATGTAAAGTTGAATTATAAGGAAAGAGGATGCTCTGATGCTCCTGTATGAAGATAGGAGTTTCATGACCATAAGACTAGAGTGAATATTGATGAGTCAAAATATGCCTAGAAGAATTGAAAGAATAAAACATGTCTCTACTGCGGAAAGGCTATATATGTGGAGAAAAATTGTTGTAAGAAGGACTCCAACCTAGAAGAGAAGGTTGAGTAGCTTGAAGGTGATATGTTAGTTGTTCATCGATCGATCAAAAATTTTACTTTCCAAGTTGGAACCTCTCAAGAATTTCTTTCTCACTCCTTGGAGAATGAGTGGATGGTCAATTATGGATGCACCCATTATATGGTGTTCTCCTTCTTGGATAAAGTTGTCCAATGAAAGATTTATGTAGTTGATGATTTTTCTCTTGATATCTCCGGTCATGGTGATGTTCCCTGTTGACATGGTAGGATTGTTGATGTCTATCATGTACCTAATCTGAGTGAAAATATATTATCGGTTTCCCAACTAACACAAACCAATAATACTGTTGAGTTATGGCCAGATCGATTCTTTATTAGGGATTTGAATAATGATAGGTCAATTATCACCGAAGGGTTTCTCAACTCAAAGGATGAAATGTATAAGTTCTGTGACCTATCTCGACCATATCCTAGAGCGATCACTTTCATTTCCCAGACCGATGAGAGGAGAAAAATTTGGCATGAACAACTTAGATACCTAAATTTTCAAAGTATGAAGTCGATGGCCATACAGAACATGGTTGCCAGTATACCTAAATTTCTTCCACTTGATGGAGTCTATAGATGATGTGTGATGGGGAAGCATCATCGGGCACCTTTCACCTCTGACATAACATGGCATGCACAATACCCACTGGAGATTGTTCGCACTGATATATTCTATATTAATAATCCTTCATTAGAGGGTGTGAAGTACATTTTGACCTTTATCAATGATCTCTCTAGATTTACTTGGATCTATTTATTGAAAAATAAGATTCATGTCTTTGAAAAATTCAAGGAATTTAGGGAATTGGTTGAAAATTAATGTGATAGACCTACCAAGTGTTTGAGATTTGATAATGGTAGAGAGTATGTGAATTGACCATTTGAAGAATATATTTCTTAATTAGATATTTCTTAGTAGAGGCATGTTCCTCATTATCCCCAGTAAAATAGTGCAGTAGAAAGAAAGAATAAGACTTTATTCGAAATGGCTCGATTCCTTTTGCAGGACAAATATGTGCCAACCAAGTTTTGGGTTGAAGTTGTCTATTGTGCTAACTATCTTCTGAATTTTATTCTGACTAGAGATGTTAGTTTTGTGACTTCAGTTGAGAGATGGTGCGGCAAGAAACCCTCAATCAACCACCTCAAAATATTTGGATGTATTGCTTGGGGCCATATTTCATATGACTGTAGGAAGAAATTAGATGCAAAGAGTCACGCTTGCATCATGATGGTATACTTTGAAGAATCCAAAGAATACAGTCTGTTTGACCCTATCAAACAACAAATCATTATCAAGAGAAATGTGTTTTTTGATGAGAAGTATTCATGCATTAAGTTGTTGAATGCTTCCTCTAGTATATTATATGATGGTCCCTTTGATATTATTTCTGACAATGGACCACCTTCTCCTTTCTTCATCATTTCGACTAGATAGTTGAACTTTGTTCTTGATTTGACTGAACAATCAATTTTCGGGTCAACTGGTTCTCAGTCTGTTCCAACTGAAATTGTTACTTCGCTTAATCGACCTTCTAAAGTGAATGCAAAATCATCTTCCCCTTATCTCCCTCCGTGGTATGCTAAGGTGATTGAATATATTGGACCTGATGTACGCGATTTCTCTTTACGCCATCATATTCAAAGTGAGAAGAATCAGGCTGATGTTGCTTTGATGATTCATGTTCTTGAGATTTGTGATCCTGTCTCTTATGTATATGTACAAGGAAAAACTGAATGAGAACAAGCTATGTAAGATGACATGAATTCTATTTTAAATAATAACACTTGGGATTTAGTTCCTTGACCTCAAGGGAATAACATCACGAAATGTCGATGGCTTTATAAGACCAAATTTACCTTTGAAGGTGTTGTTGAGTGTCATAAGGCTCGTTTGGTCTAAAAGGATTTTCTCAGCAAGAAGACATCGACTACACTAAGACCTCTTCCATTGTTGCAAACATGAATTATGTTCGACTGATTCTTTCCCTTGCTACTCGCTTCTCATGGTAGGACCACCAAATGGATGTTAAAATTTCCTTTCTTCATGGAGACTCATCTGAAAAAATATATATGGAATAGCTCCCTAGTTTTGTGATAGATTCCAATATTTTTTCTCAACTACAAAAGTCTCTTTATGGTTTGAAATAGGATCTCAAGGCCTAATATTGACCATTTCTTTCTCAATCTTGGAGTCAAAAGTTGTGAATTTGATCACAGTATTTATGTATTACATGATAACGGTAATACCTTGATTTTTTCTATATATGTTGATGATTTTGTCATAAATGGAAATAATCCTAATCTACTTCTTAGATTCAAGAGATAACTTGTTGACACTTTTGATATGATAGATATTGGTCTTCTACATTATTTTCTCAGTCTTCAAGTTTTACCTTTGTCTGATGGTTTGTTCCTCTCTTAATCTAAATATGTACTTGATCTATTGAACCATTTTAATATGGATGATTGTATTTCGTGTGCTTCTCCTTTTTAGTTTGGGATTAAACTAACCAAATACTGTCAGTTTCCCAAATTTGACGCCACTCTTTGTTCACAATTGTTCAGTAACCTTATTTATCTAACTCACAATTGAATTGATATTTCCTTTGTTGCGGTCTCTCGGTTTATTCAAGATCCACACCCTAGTCACAGGAAACCTACACAATGAATTGTTAGTTACATCAATGGTACCTCCCATCTTGGTATCAAGTATGTTTGTAGTTCATATCTATTAGTTAACTTCACTAACTCTAAATGGGAAGGTGACAATGATGATCGAGATTCCACTTATGGATATGTGTTTTGGTTCAACATTGGACCCTTAATTTGTTTGTGCAAGAAACAAAAAATAGTTTCTCTATCGACTACGAAAGATGAGTATTGTGGTGTTGTCAATGCTGGTATAGAGGCTGCTTGGATTCTCCATCTCTTGGGTGAAATTGGATTTCCTATTCATACCTCAACTATTATCTATTGTAATAATCAGAGTGTAATTCAGGTTACTGATAATCCTATTTCCCATAGTAAAATGAATCATGTCAAACTTCATGTTCACTACTTGAGATAGTTGGTTCAAGAGAAGGTTTTCACTCTTGTCTATTGCAAAATTAATGATCAAATTGATGATATATTTACAAAATTGTTGTTCGCATTTAAGTTTATTAAGCTCCACACTATGCTCCGACTTCAGGTAACTACAATTATGGGGGTTTTTCTTGTTGAGGTAATTTCACCTCTAGAACCTCCAGAACCATGTGTTGATGGGGGGGGTGTTGGAACCTTAGATTTTGATGGTTCATCACACCTCTATTGGAGACAGTTGGTTGGTCAGCCAATTTGTATTTGGAGACAATCAGTTGGGTGGTCAAATAGATAGTAGGTTGGATAATCAACTAACAATTGGAGACAGTCGGTCAATGGATTTACCAATAGAGCAATCAACTACATTTTGGATGACTAGATGGTCAAGTCAACTTGGTAAGTCAACTAGAGGATGAAACAACGCAAGTTTATCGGAAACCTTTCCAACCACCGATGGTTATTTGTGGATAAGATCTTTCTAATTTTGAGAAAATTGGTTAGATCCCAAGGCTATAAATAAAGGATCCCATGTGTCTATTTAACAATATGGTGAGTAATCAAATTGTATTCAATGATGAATTGTGATGTCTGATCGCAATGCATGTTCTTAAGTGTTGAAATAGTGTCTTTAGACACCATTGATCTTCTTAGAGTATTATTCCTTCCTTTATTTCTACATAAAAAAAAATTTGATCTTCTTAGGGTTCAACAAATTGTGCTCTTTACATATGGAATAATTAGGGAAAATAATATTTGAATCTTGTGGTTTTAAATTGAGTGTTCCAATTATCAAATTGGAATACTATTAGAGATCATGGGCAAGCTATGGGGGTGAAACTGAAGTAAATTCTTGAATTTCAAAGTTAGCTATATGAAAATTGGGTAGAAATGCAGTTTGTTGGCTAATTGTATGATACGATGTTTGTATGGAAAAACTGTGTAAAGGTTATAATTTGGAAATTCACAAGTTCAAATTTTCCTAGATGGTGTGTGATAAAATTGATATGCTAGTATAGAAGTGTAGCAGGAGAAATTGATAAAATTACCAAAGTTCATTCTTTGTAAAAATTGGGGTAGAATTTCAAAATTTGGAGAAAATATCCAAAATTGAAGAAGATCCAAAGGTTTAATGGCTGCAATGATGCCTAATTTGGTAGGTAAAGGGGTCGAATTCAGCTAAAGAACTTGAGTTGAAAGATTTCATGGTGTCCCTGTGGAATAAACACGCACACACACACACACACACACACACACACACACACACACACACACATTATGTTCTCAACAAAAGAGACAAGTTTGTCTTAGTGGATTTATTTTTGGTTTAGCTCCATTTGAAAGATAGTAGTTTTGGCCAAAAGTTTCATGTCCAGAGAAAGTGGAAAAAAGGGTAAAGTTGACAATTCCAGATTGACGTAGAAAGAGAATAGAGCATCAAATCACTAATACGAAATTCTAAGTACTCACAATCAGAATGATTATCAGTGCTTCGTACAAAAGTTTTTTGGATTCTCACTAGATTTTCTTCTATAGGTGGATGAAGTAGGTCTCCAACCTTAATTTTAACATTGAGAAAATTGCACAAATTGGGTTGAAATGGAAAATTTAAAGAGCCATAAATTTCAGTTTAGAGCTCAAAATTGATCATGGTTATAGCCATTGGAAAGGTAAATTAAAGGAGAAAATAATATAAGGTTTAAGTATTCAAAGGATGCATATATTTGTTTTAAAAAGTCGTGAAATGTGGCCTTTGAGGTTGAGTGAAAAATGAAACTATCGAATGTGGAATACTTCCAAAGTAGTTTTAATTTCGGAAAAAAGAGTTCAATCTAATATAGGTGCATACTTGATGTAAAAAATGAGTAAGGAAGGTTGTATATACTTCATGATGATGCTTGTGTAGTAGCGTGGAGACACATTTGGGGGTGAAAAAGCATGACAATGAAAATGGTTGTTTAATAATAGGTTGAAGGATTGGACAAATGATTAAGGACGAACAAGGATAATCAAGCTTATGGAATTATTTCAATGTTAATATCAAGATAGATTAATTACGTGAATGAAGATTGTTAAGGCCTTTTTGCAAATTTGATTTTTTTCTAATAATGAAGAAAGAAGGGGCCAAGACATTGGTGTTTAGATTGCCAAAAAGATCTTTGAGGGTCATGACCATTGCCATTGATTATTTTATACAATCAAGAAACAATGAAAATAATTAGAAGCATAGAATAAGCAAGTTGGTAAAGAATGACATCAATATGCATAGGAAATCATGTAATAAAGGATGCAAAGCCTGATTACAAAAAAGCAAGTGATGGAAGTTTGTAGAGGAAATATCCCAAGGAGAAAGAGAACAAGGACTTTTGAGGTGATGTGTGGCTCATGTGATGGGTGAATCATTTCTATGGGAAAGTGTATTAATTCTTGAAAGAGTTGTAAGGTATAAATCATCAATTTATGTGTCAAGAATATAGTGAAAGAAATAATGAATGTTCATTCACTTTAAAGGTGCCAATGGAGGGATAAAACACTCCATTGTGTGTGGATTGGTCTTGGAGGATAAAATTAGACTTCATAGAGAATTATCCAATGAAGAAAATTGAAATTCTATAATTGAACAAATATACATACAACTAGAGATAAGGGTAGAAGATGCCATAATGTGGATACTTAAGCTAGTTTGAAGATATTACAACAAAAAATGAGAATTGTTGATGATGCTGGAGAATGTCGAGTGCATTCCAAGTGTGAAAATGGATAATAAATGAAAGAAGAACATAATAAATGTAGTGATTTCTAGAATGGAAGTAACCTAGAGGCATATGAAAGGGGAAAAGTATATCTATAGTGGGTGAAAAATAGAGTGGACTTTTGATCTAGGGGATCAAAATATGCTAAAAAATAAAAGTGCTCATAATTTCTCAAAAATGGATTCATTGCGTAGATCTCGTCCTCACGATCCCAGCGCAACTTGAATGGGATCAAACAAACATCGTATGCAAGAGATATCACATTCTGTCCACTTTGCTAAACATGAAAAAAAGTGTCGACTGTACAGTCCGTACAATCAAACTGTGTAGACCATACTGCTGACATGGCAGTGGGACCATACAAGCCCCTTTGCACAATGGCCCTGTCTGGTCCTCAGCTCTGCCACAGTATCAAGTCTCCCTCCGAGATCCTTACATCAATTCCTTGTTGCAAGCCTATGTCTAGTTTGCCAGTTTCAACATGGCCGAAGGATCTAAAATAGCTCAATTACATTCTTCTATTTGTCTTAGATTTGTTTCCACGACTATGCCTGCCCTCAATCCTAAATTGCTAAAACACGCTACCTCTGAAAGCGTGGTGGTTGGCCCCGAAAACGTTTCTCCACTAACCCTTGGGTTCTGTCAATTAACAGAAATAGAAGAGTGGTCTGCAGACTATGAACCCATCTCTGCTAAAATACAACCTCCTATGCCTAAAGAGCTTACTGTTTCAGTAAACATTGCAGGAAAACCTGTACTCAAGCTAGGAAGGTCACAAAGTCAGAGAATACAAGATCTAGACAGACAATTTTCTAGTCTCTCTGCTAGTTCATCTAGATCTGATTCTGCAAGACACACCCCTGTACATTCCCCTGCCAGAAACCCTGAATATAAACCCATTTCTAGAAGATATAAATTAGATTCAATCATTTATTACATCACCAGCAAGGTTCAAATGACTGTTATTATTGTAAAAGAAAGTTTCCTACCCAAGAACCTTGTCCTATTGATCCTCTAGTTGCCTATCCGTCTGTTCCTCAAAAATTCAGGACCTATCAGACAAAAATAGAGCATCATGGTCAGCATTCAGATTGCAAAGAATGCCAAGACCTAGCTGTCCCTACAATCAAAATGTTTGATTCCCCTCTTCCTAGGAGTGGTAAAGAGAAAAGGACATAACTACCATATAGATATATGGGTCCAGGAAACCATGTTCCAAAATTTCAAAATGATATGGTAGCTGACTTGGATTTCATGCAATATAGGAAATCTGATGCTTCCCCTTCTCAGGATATTATCAGACTACAGAATTATTCTAACTCTCAGTATGTGTGCTTAGCCCAAAATCTTGATGATATAGCTCAAGATGTAATAAAAAATCAGAGACATCTGAATGGCTTACATTCAGAAATAGATTCACTTGAGCATAGTCAAGAAGATCTAAAAGCCCAGTTGCACACTATCCTAGAGAATCTAGAGACAATTGAGAAAGAAGTTAATGACTTGAAAGCTTCTTATGAAGAAGAATCTCAACCTGCTTCTCCTATACTAATGCCTGATACATCTGATGCCACATTCTCATTCTTTGGTCCACCCTCTTCTCCTAAAGACCAAAAATTTCTAACCCTGAATCAATTGGCTTCTAGTTTGTCTAACCCTGTATTGATTCGGATAGCTCAAGTCTCTCAAATAGCCATTGAAAAGCTCAAATTGGTCACTTCCCAAATCAATGAGCTTGAAGTTATAATAAATGATGTAAAAGCAGTTAGTCTGGAAAACCAGCTATCCCTTGTACATATTACTCCCCCAGATGATTTTGTACAGAGTATGTCCATTAAAGTCATTGATGGCGAGACAAAGCCAGAGACAAAGCCAACTGAAGACAAGCCTGAGTCTTCTGGAACAAATTACCAGTCTGCATGGGAAAAATGGTGTAACAGTAAATATTCTGGATCTAAAAGAGCCCCCATGAATATTGATGGACAACCTCCTGTTTCCATCAAACATGTAGATACTGCCCCTGTTTCTGATTTTGATTGCAAAAGTAAAAGTGAGATGGAAAATATAATTCAACAGTGGCATGCATGGACTAAAACACAAAAGATGTTGCATAAAGATAAAGTATCTTGGAGTGATTTAGCTCTAAGAATTAATTGGGGATTTGTTGGTAATCTCAACTTTTGGTGGGAGAGAGTAACTCCTAGAAGCAAGCTCAGAATTCTTGAGCATGAAAGACCAGTTGATGAGCTCATTAAAGCAGTAGTTCATGAATTCTATGGAGATATTAGAATCAATATGAGTCATTATGCTGATCTGTTTATGAACCAAAGACTCTGCCACCTCTCTCAACTTCCCAAATACTACTGTACTATGCAATCCCTTTTGTATAAAGTTCCAGATCCTAATAATGCAGCATATTTGAGGAAATATTTATCCTCTATGCCTGGTAGAGTTCCTGATCTAGTCAGAGAAAGGCTAGAAGACTTAGAGATTGATATTGAAACCTTATCTCTTGCTGGTTTACAAGAGCAGATAGTCACTACTCTCCAAAATGAATGTCTAAGAAAGAAGACAACCAAATCCTTAAAGAAACATTTAGGATTTGATTCTGTAGTTTGTGAGATTTTCACAGAAATAGCCAGTTTTGGTTGTTCCAATCCAAAGAAACAGAAGAAAATAGCCAAATCTGCCTGTGATTGTTCTAGGAAACATTATCCTAAAAAATCCTCTCGTAGATTTCCTATCAAGAAAAGAAAAGTTTTCTTTAAAATACGGTCACAACCTGCTAAAGCCAAGCATTCTTCATGCTTCATCAGCAAGAAGCCTGGCCACTGGGCGTCTCAGTGTCCTCTACGATCGAAGACAAAAGTCCAGACGAAAATCATGGATTTATTCTGAACCAGTTATGATCCAACTGAATGGGACTTGGTCTCGCATCGTTCAGATGGTGAGTATTTTCCTGTCACTGATGAAAGTGATTCTTATATAGACTCCCAATCTTCTTCTGATTCTGTTTCTGATCAAATTGCCGAACTAAATTTCTTAGATATTAAAATGATGACTTCTTTTGACCTTAACACTCTTCTTGTTCAAAGGTCTTCCCTTGAATCCAAACTGTCAGCCCTCACCCCTGGTCAGTTTCAGTTATTTGATCACTACTCTCTTCAATTAGAGTGCCTTAACCAACAGATACAAGCTCTCCAGCAACCAAGCGTGGTGACTATTCATCACTACACACCCACTGATGCCGAGTTTGTTCCATCTACTTCTCTACATCCTATTCAGCCCAGATATCCTTCCATTACCCAACAGGACAAGAAAGGTAAAGCTCTCAGTATCTCTTCCTATAAGAATGAAGAAGATTCTATTGATAATACAATCTTCCATCTAGAAGAAGAGATAAAAGAAAAATAAACTTTGGTACGTGATCTATGGAATACTCTGAAACTACAAAGAGAAGAACTAGAATATCTGAAAAAGAAAAGAGTTGAAGATTTTGAGAAAGAGATATTCTGGAAAGAAGAAGTTGCGGCTGATCTTTCTGTAAATAAAATGATAAAAGGCCTAGATGACAGACTTGTCATCACTATAGATATTAAAGTTTCAGGATATTTATGATATTCCTTGGATGCTCAGATAGATACTGGAGCAATGAACTCATGTGCTAAATTTGGAGCAATTCTTGAATATTACTGGCAGCCTGTAAATATATCTTTTAGAGTTGTTAATAAAACGGAATTGAAGATTCCCCATATCTATCCTGATTTCCCAATTTACATCCAAGAAGAAAAGATTCCAGTAACCTTTTACAATTTTGATACTGGATCCGATATCCTGTTAGGCCAAGATTTTGTGAATAAGTTCTTACCATTAATAGTTGGAACTAATTTTGTACAGTTATTTGCAAATGGAAAACCTTTGAAAGTTCCTAGTAAAACTGTCTTTGAAAGTAGAATCGAAGTTAAAGAGACTACTAAACAAGTAGAACATTCTGCTAGCAGTCTTGCTAAAATCCAGAAAATAGTATCAAATGTCAATAAGCATGGATTAGAAGTGATCAAGGATGTTAAAGAAAGAATTGAGAAAGATTGCACTTCTGATTATCCTGATGCTTTCTGGACTAGAGAACACATTGCCATACAAAGAATATTACATTCCTAGAGCTCAAAAAGCTTCTGCCAATCACATGTCTCCTACAGAACTTGAATACTATAAGAAGGAAATTTCAGAATTATTGGATAGAAAGCTTATATAGAATAGTAGAAGTCCATGGGCATGTCCTGCATTTTATGTGAATAAACATAGTGAACAAAAAAGGGGAAAGCCAAGGATGGTAATAAATTATAGAGCTCTCGATGAAGCTTTGTTACCTATAAGGTACCCTTTGCCCTCCAAAGAATTATTATTCTCTAAAATAGGGAAATGTAATGTATTCAGCAAGTTTGATCTTAAAAGTGGATTCTAGCAAATTGGTATTGTTCCAGCAGACAGATATAAGACTACCTTTGTTGTGCCACAAGGCCAGTATCAATGGAGGGTGATGCCTTTTGGTCTGAAAAATGCTTCTTCTGAGTTTCAGAAAAGGATGGATGATATTTTCAGACATTTGAATTTTGTTATTGTGTATATAGATGATTTTCTTATATGCTCTGTAGATATGAGACAACATGTACAACATTTAAAGCAAGTTTATGATTTGTTGTTCAAGCATGGACTTGTGCTCAGTAAATCCAAGTTATGCTGGGCACAATCTAAGATAGAATATCTTGGTCTTATACTCTCCCAAGGAGAAGTAGAATTACAAGACCATGTCCGAAAGAAATTATCAGAGTTCCCTGATGAGATACTGGACATAAAGAAATTACAGAGATTCTTAGGTTGTCTAAATTATATCTGACAGTTCTATGAGAACCAGGCCAAAGATGTTCGGATATTGCAAAAGAGACTTAGCAAGTCTATACCTTGGAATCATAAGATGACTCAAGCAGTCCAGATCATTAAGCAGAAACTCCAAAACTTACCCAAATTACATCTTCCAGATTTAACTATGAGTTTGATACTAGAAATTGATGCCTCAAATGAAACATGGGCAGCAGTACTTCTACAGAAGAATGGTCCAAAGCTGGAAGAAGTATGCATATATACTTCTGGATGTTTTAGTGACACAGAGTCAAGATATCCCTCTTCCCATAAAGAAATTCTTGCAGTCAAGAATGGAATAAAAAAATTCAGGATATTTCTCAAACCTATCCATTTTACTATAAGAACTGATTTAAAGCATATGAAGGGAATGTTGACTAATCAAAGGTTGCTTGAACAGGGGAACAAAAGGATTCTGCGATGGAGTTTATGGCTTGATGGTTATGATTTTGATATCCAATACAATCCTGGTAAAGACAATTGCATTGCAGATCTTCTAAGAAGAGAAGCCTCACCAGCAAAACAACAAGATAAAACAATCAAATGTCTTCATCCTCCTTGAGCTCCATGTCCATGGAAGCTCCACCAGGATTCAAATGGGTCTTGGTTTGTAAAGATTGTACATATTGTTTCTGTTTTGACTGTATAGTTTGCTATGTGAAGAACATTCCATCTTGTCTACGTATTTTAGAGTTCTGGATTGATAAGTATAGTGGTTATGAATCTTTTGGTAGATATTTCAGAGAGTAGTGAGATTTGTTTAGAGGAATAATGACTGGTGGACCTCATCAAGGACAAGTCTACATTAGTATCTACACACCTGGATTAACATATCAAGATTACTGCATGATTCTTCATCAAATCAAATATGATGGGTGTTGTTGGATAACTTTTGAATGTGATTTGTTCAAAGATTATTACTATTCCTGGTCCGGTTGGCTGTATTTATTATTTTGGACATACTGTCCAAGGGATGTAGATTTATTTAGCAATACCGATCAAGAAGCCTTTAAGATATGGTTTCATGCAGAGATATGTGAAGCTGCCCAACATGAAGCATGGTTTGTGTTCAGCCTGACATATATGGGTAGTGAATTACATTATGCATTAACAGAACCATCTGCTCCTCCTTTCTATAAAGTTACTAGTAAATACTATGGTAACTTATGTGTGCCAGAAAATGAATTAATTCCAGTAATTCAAGGATCACCATTCTATAGGAGCTTTAGTGGGCTTCTTCCCTTCTCTTCAGATCACAGCTCTCTGCCTCCCAGTCATGAATATGATAGCGATTTCTCTTTTGATTCTGTAGTAGAGTACAATATCCAGAATATGTTAGAAGTGTGATGGACCCAGTTGTCCTCCATTATCATAAAGTTTGTAATAATTCATGTCTATCGGGCCGACAGTGGTGTCTCGACGGTTCGTGGGCTCCGTAAGCTCCACAGTGTAAAGTTTGAAATAGTTACTTTACTTTTGTCATTTCATTCCATAAAGCTATGATGGGTCCCCATATGGCCGAGCCTCCAAGGGACGAGATAACAACTATAGTCCACAACTGCCCCATCTAGATCTTTCATGTAATCTTTTATGACTGGTAGTTACCCGTAGTCAGTCACCGGGAAATTGCTAGGATTTGTATAAATAAGTGCCTCCTCTCCTCATTTCGATCATCCGGAATTGGAGTCGAGAGAGTCTAAGTAAGAGTCTAGCGTCGATCAGTGTGTATCCTCTTTGCTTCTCTTGCCTTCGAGATCCTGAGTTAGCAAATGAAAAACACTGATCTCAAGTGTATATTCAGTGTTTAAGGTCGTGTCCACTCTGAAGTGCGTATATTCAGTGTTTAAGGTCGTGTCCTCTCTAAAGTGTGTACTTTGGCAATGTTTGAGGTGGACCTATTTGGTGGTGACACATGGCATACAGGTGGACGAATAGAAGGGTACCACATGGCCCAACCAAGGGCTTCTAAATGGCACCCCCGTGTGGTGTAAAATTTGTTGGAGTCCATGAGGGTTGAACCTGGGATGCCCACCATTGGCATAGTCTCCACGTAGGTCGGGCCACCAACCCACCTACCACATGTTTCTTAACCCACAAGCTTAAAACATACATTTGAACTTGATTTAACATTTTATGTCGGGCGATCCTCGCTCACGAGACTTACCACACTACCACATGTTGGGTGCTAGATTTTAGGTCAGCACCAGACCACATGGGCCATGCGACCGACATCTCCAACAGAAAATGTGCTTTCCCCCTAACCATGTGACATTATGCCACAATTTGCGGAACGAGTGTGCATGTTGGGTTTTTGGCATGGGAAATGCTTGGGAGCTAGGTTAGTGACACACATGTGTTTTTTGGCAAGCAAGTACAACAAGCTATTGGGGGAAAACATCCAAAGTTTTATTTTTCTCAGGTTTTGGCCAAACCAGGTGCAAGAAGAGCCCAACTAGGGGTTTTTGGACATTCTGGAGCCATCTATTTTTCATTCTGAGCATTGTAAAGAATTCATTTTGAGACTTTTATCATTAATGAAAATGATCCATTGGAAGATGAACTAGGAGATGTAGCCCAAGAGAGGGGTGAACTCCTTTATAATTTTGTTGTGTTATGTGCTTGTTTTTTATGGTTTCTTATGACCGTTTATGTTGCTCACATTAAGTAAAAAATCATTAAGTTTATGTTCTTGCAAACTTGATCCAATTGCCTAAGTCACATAAATATTTCACATGCAAATTTGTACACAAAAGCCTTATTCATTTTCAGATCAAGTTGGTATCAGAGCATAGGGTTTTGAAGGTTTGATTGTTTGCAAGTGTTTGTTTTCTGATGCTTACAAGGTTGAAGCTCACAAGAGGAGAAGGTCAACTTGTAGAGACAAGTTCTCAACTTTCAAGAATGAGAACTACAAAATCACCTCAAGCTTCAAGGAGGCATTCACCAAGTATGGCTCGTGAGGAGAGTCATGAATTGTTGGATTACTGAGAAGGGGGGTGAATCAGTAATAGAGCAATTTAATCCTTTTTCACTATAAAATGAAAGTGTTATATCAATGTAGCATTTTCATCCAATAATTGCAAAGTAAATAAACAATGAACAAATGAGAAATCATACACATACACAATACACCAGTGTTTTTATGTGGAAACCCAAAGTGGGAGAAAACCACATAATGTTTTTTCTTATATGTCTTGAAGAATTACATTCATTGGAAGCACGACGTTCCTTTGTTTTCTAGCTGCAACTGGAAGGAGGCTCCAACCCACTAGTTTCTCAAGATACAACTTGAGGGAAGCTCTAACTCCCAAATTCTATATCTACAACTAGAAGGAGGCAACAACCCCCTATGTTCTCCGGCTACAACCGAAAGGTGGCTACAACCACATGTCCTTGCCCTACCCAACCACCTTGATGTAGAAGTAGAATGATGGAACCACTGTCACACTATCACTGTGAGATATACCATTGTAACAACCTGTACTAATCAAAATGTAACCAACCTGTACCATAAACAAGTGCATCAACCATGAATCAACCTGTACCAAACAACCTGTAATTAGAATGTTGCTGATTAAGGTTGGTTGTCATTGATGCCAACCCTTGAAGAAAGCCCCATAGCACAAAGGTTGGGTAATGGAACCAAGATTGTTGGATGTAAAGATGACTCATTATTGTCTTTTCATGGTTTATAATAAGAAGAAATGGATGAACTCCAAAGTGGTCCCCTTATGGTGAAATCCCTCACGGGAAGACACTTTGCAGATTGAGTTATCCTAGAAGTATGGTTAGAGAACCCATGCTTATTTGTGGAATAATGATATGAATGCTAGTGAATTTTTTAGTCAAACTATCCTAGATGGATAATTCTTTTCATGCCATTTTCGATGGTATGTGGAAGATCACATAACTCCTCACCGTTAGAGATTTATGGCCATGAGAAGGTGGAGAACCCAGGTTTGGGTAATGGACCCAAGTTTGTTTGATGGATACTGGTATGAGTTTTGATATATTTTCAGGTAATACTATTCTATATGGATAGTACATCTCGTTCCATTTCCGGTGGTATGTGGAACGTCACATAACTCCTCATGGTTTGAGAGTTATGGCCTTACGAAGTTGGAGGACCCTCATATGTCAACAAGAAGCTCCAAAAGGTCAAAGTAGTCAAAGTGGTTTAAGAGATTTTAAAAGGTAAAAAATAAAGTGAAGTGTTGAGTTTACTATAATTCAAAGTGAATACAAAATAAATTAATTCAATAATATATTTAATGGAGAAATTAGAAGTGGGTTAACCCTAAAATAAGGAAAGTGGGCAAAGTGACCTAGAAGATGTTTTTAAGGAAGCTACTTGGAGAGTAAATAAGAGGAAAGGCTCTCTCATTTAAGACACATTTGAGAATATTGAATACCTATAGGTTTCTGAGGTAAACAAAATATATCTAAGCTGAATTTATGAGGAAAGTGAAGAAAAGAAGGCCATAATTCAAGGAAGGATAAATTCTTTTGATGATGCTTTCTAAGGTATGTTTCATTTCCAGGTCATCTCACCATTTTCGCAATAAATTTTTTTATAGAATGATTCAGACTGTGAAATTGCTATGCCATTAAGGAAATATATCCAAGTATCCGTGATAAAAAATTCATCTTGTGGGTATTTGTATTTGTGGAGTTACACTCTATGGAAAATAGGGTTTGTGGCTAGTCCTGAAACTAGTCAAAAACAAGTGTTTCGGGTAAAAACGTCATAACATCTTCATAACAGATCCAAATTTAGTAAGAACAATTGTGTTCATTAGATTAAAGTCTGTAGTATTCTATGTAACAATTTGATATCAATTCAACAAATATTCCATGCGAGGAACGCTCTACAAGGTTGCTCTCTAGAATAAGTCAGAATTCAGTAAGGTGTGCCATTTTTTCCATAACTCAGTTTTCGAGAGGTTCCAAGTAGTGACACCTGGAGGAATTGCATAAAACACAATGACGAACATTGTATATCAGTTTCAGATCTTTATTCATTATAGGTACAAAGTATGATTATTTCAAGTTAGGGTTGTTGACTAATCCAAAACTAGTCTTGTGAGACTAAAGAAACATTTGATGAAAATGATAGTCTCTTGTTATTAAAGTTAAGGAAGGTTTGCAGGTATGTGATCATATGCACCAGGTCTATTACATAGTTAAAAATCATATTTGGATGATGAAATTGATGAGGGATTTTGATGGAGGTACAAGTTGGGTACATGGTTGAGACAAGTAGTTGATGAGTTGGCACATACATGAGGTGTATAGTTGATGCTGCTGGTACATATTGATGAGTCGTAGTTGATGAGTACTTGAAACATTATTGGTACATACTTGGTACATGATTGGTTTCACTTTTTTATGGTACAGGTTGATTACAGATTGTTTGGTACAGTTTGGTGCATGGTTGATGCACTTGTTTATGGTACAGGTTGATTACAGGTTAAGGTACAGTTTGATTACAGGTTGAGTTATAGGTTGATGCATGGTTTAGTTTTATTGGTACATGTTTACAGTGGTATATCTCACAGTAATAGTGTGATAGTGGTTCCATCATTCTACTTCTACTTCAGGGCGGTTGGACGGGGCAAGGACATGTGGTTGTAGCCAGATAACATAGGGGGTTGTAGACCCCTTCTGGTTGTAGCCAGAGAATTGGGGAGTTGGAGATTCCCTTAGGTTGTAGCCTGAGAAACTAGGGGTTGGAGCCTCCTTCCAGTTGTAGCTGGAAAATAAAGGAATTTGGTGCTTCCAATGAATGTAATTCTTCAAGACATATAAGATAAAGCATTCCATGGTTTTCTCCCAATTTGGGTTTCCATGTAAAACACTGGTGTATTGTGTATGTGTGTGATTATTCATTTCTTATTGCTCATTATTGGATAATAATGCTACATTGATATAACACTTGGATTATTTGGAGAAAAAGGATTATAATTACGCTATTACTGATTCACCCCCCCTCTCAGTAATCCAACAATTGGTATCAGAGCAGGTTCCTTTAGAAATCAATTTAACCACTAAAAGGTAGATCATGGAGAGTACCAACTCATATAAAAATGGAATACCACACTTTGATGGACAAAAGTATGTTTTTTGGAGCATAATGATGAAAACATATATACAAGCACAAGGGTTTGAAATTTGACAATCAATTGTAGATGGATACACAGTACAAACAGTTCCACCAACAAATGACAAATAAATGAAACTTGGTCAGAATAATTCGAAAGCTACAAATTCACTTTTGAATGGTCTCAGTGAAACAATATTCACCAAAGTTGCACATTGTAAATCCGCCAAAGAGATTTGGGACAAGCTTCGAAATATTTATGAAGGAGATACAAAAGTCAAAGAAACAAAACTTCAAACTTACAGAGGTTAGTTCGAACAACTAAAAATGAAGGAAGATGACACTATTGCAACCTACTTCTTAAGAGTTGATGAAACAATGAATGCAATCATAGGATTGGGAGAAGAAATCGAAGAATCTGTAATTGTTCAAATGGTACTAAGATCTCTTCCTATGAGATTCAACCCTAAGATGTCAACACTAGAAGAAAGATCGGATCTGAACTCAATAAGCATGGACGAACTGCATGGAATCTTCACAACATATGAAATGAAAACTGAACAGGAAAATCCAGATGTAAAAGAAGCAACCTTCAAAGCATCCAAAAGATCAAAGAAAAAGAAAAAGGAACAAGAATAATATATCAGCAACAACGACGTCTCGAAATATGATGAAGAAGTGGCCAACTTCGTCAAAAGACTGAACAAGGGAACCAATGGTAGGTATAGAGGTAAGATTCCTTTAATTTGTTTTAATTGTGATGGTATTGGTCATTTTGCTAACAAATTTACTCATAAGAAAAAGTGAAATGATGAAGGTTACTCAAAAGGAAAACACACATATAAAGGAAAAAGAAATACAAAGAAATATTTCAAGAAAAGCTTATGCATCAAAAAAGACAGCTCATCATCAGATGAAGATGAAATCAGTGACAGTGAGACAGGAAGACTTCTATTCATGACAGTAAAATATTCTGACAAAGAAGATTCTGAAGAAGAATATGACGAAGCTGAATAAGGATATGAAAAATTTGAAGATGAAATTGAAGAGTCAGAAGTTGACTATCGAGAATAATTAATGTGTGCCATAGAAGTTATCAGAAGAGAAAAGAAGAAAAACAAAAAAATACAAGCAGAACTAGACAAGAAAAAGGACACTCGAGAACTAGAACAAATGATCACAAGATTGAAGGTTCAAATAGAAGAAGATACAAGAATTGAAGAAGAACTAAAAGGAATACTAGAAGAAAATGACAAGTTCATTGGAAACTTGGAAGCAGAGATTGTCACAGTAAGAAAGGATATTCAAAAGAAAAATATGCAGAATAGCTCAAAAGTTCTGGATGACATTATCTACAGTAAAAAATCTCATCTTGACAAGTCTGGACTTGGATACAATCAGACAGAAAAGGGATCAAGATCCAAAACAACAAAGCAAGAAACAAATCCAAAAAGCTATGCAGAAACAATCAAAGTGGATAGGAAGATGTACAAGGAAGATTACAAAGACACTCCTCCACCGAGAAGATTTAGATTTCGAAATCAACAGTAGACAGATAGGCCTCAAGAAGAAGAAGGATTCATAAGAGCACCTTCTTTCAGAAGATCTTCAACTCCCAGGTATCAAACTATATTTTTTAGTTTATGTTATGCATGTAATAATTTTGGACATAAAGCTGTGAATTGTAGAGCTAACAATAGGAACAATAACAACTTTGAGAGTCATACACAAAGGGGTTACTCAAGAAGACATAGTGAAAAACAAAGAAGGAGCTACAACAGGTTTGAATCTTTGAGCACTGAAGTGGAATGTTACAAATGTAACAATTTTGGACATGTGGCCAAAAATTACAGAATGATAGTCCCTCCTAAAGAACCTCAACATAATAACAACAATCACAGACAAGAACCTCAGAAAATGACATGGATAAGAAAGAAATATCAGTATAGCAATGGAGAATGCACAATCGCTCTACAAGCGAAGAAGACGAAACATGGTTGGTATGTTGAAAGAGGGTGTTCAAAACACATGACAGGTGATAGAGACAAATTTCTTACATTGCGAAAGGAAATAAATTGACTAGTCTCCTTCGGAAATGATAATTCAACCAAAATCATTGGAGAAGGCACAGTCCGAATTGGGAACAAGAATAAAAGGGCACAAAATGTTATACTAGTAGAAGATATGAAACATAATCTTATAAGTGTGAGTCAAATATGTGACCAAGGTCATAAAGTTACTTTCGATTCACAAAAGTGTGAGATAAGAAGAGAAGGTTCAGAGAAATTGGTCGGTACAACTGCAAGAAATTCAAACAACATATATGTGTTAAGTGAAATTGGAAATGAAAAGTGTTGCCTAGGAAAGGAAGATGAAAGTTGGATATGGCACAGAAGAATGGGTCACATGCATTTTGATAACCCTGTCAAAGTCAACAAAAGAGAAGCAGTCAGAGAAATTCCCTAGATCACGAAACCAACCAACACTTTATGCAAGCATTGTCAACAAGGAAAGAAAACAAAGACCAGGTTCAAATCAAAGGAATATTCAACAACAAGATCACTGGAAATTGTGCATACTAATCTAGTTGGACCAACTACAACAAAGAGATTAAAAGGTGAGAGATACTTTATGTTATTAGTTGATGATTATACAAGAATGACTGTAGTTTTCTTTCTCAAGAACAAGTCAGAAGCTTTTGAAAACATCAAGATCTACAAGGAAATGGTTGAAAATGAGATGGATTCAAGAATCAAATGCTTGAGATCTGATAATGGAGGAAAGTTCACTTCAAAGGAATTTATGGACTACTGCAGTAGTCATGGAATAAAAATGAAATTCTCCATTGCTAGGACACCTCAATAGAATGGAGTTGTTGAAAGAAAGAACATGACAGTACAAGAAATGGCTCGAACAATGCTAATGGATTCCAAATTGACAGATATATTTTGGACATAGACAATGCATACAATGTTCACATTCAAAACAGAGTAATGCTTAGAAACAACACTGATAAAACTCCCTACGAGCTATGGAAAGGAAGACCAACAAATGTGAAGCACTTAAGAGTTTTTGGAAGCAAATGCTACATCAAAAGAGAAGATGGAAAAATGGGAAAGTTTGACTCTCATGTGGACAAAGGAGTAATTTTTGGTTACTCAAGTATAAGGAAAGAATACAAGTGTTACAATCTAAGATTGAACAAAGTTGTGAAATGTATCAACATAACAATTGATGAAATAGGCAGACCAGAATCAAAGGAAGAAGAAAACAAATCAATGGAACAAATTTTCAAAGAAGAAGAAGCAGAAGAAGAAGTAGAAGAGGAAGATGAAGAGAATCTAACAGAAACAGAAGAGCAAGTTCAAAAAGTATCTCCAAAGACACCTAGAAAATGAGTACAGAAGAATCATTCTTCATATAAGATTATTGGAAACAAATATGTAGGAGTTGAGAGTAGAAGAAAAATCCATTCACCAGAACAAACAGACCTAACACTCTTATCTACAATTGAACCAAACTGTTTTGAAGAATCCAACAAAGATGAATTTTGGAATAAGGCCATGAATGAAGAATTGGATCAAATAGAGAAAAATGACACTTGGGAACTGGTTCCAAGACCAAAGAATAAGAATGTGATCGACATAAAATGGGTTTTCAGGAATAAATTAAATGCATATGGACAAGTTACAAGGAACAAAGATATACTGGTATGTAAAGGATATGCATAGATTGAAGGAATTGACTTTGAAGAGACATTTTCCCCAGTTGCCAGAATGGAAGCAATCCGGTTTCTTTTAGCTTATGCATGCTCCAAAAATGTTATCAGATGGATGTAAAATCAACTTTTCTAAATGGGGAACTTGAAGAAGAAGTCTACATTGAAAAACCAGAAGGATTTTAGTTGTTAGAGAACACATATTATGTGTGTAAATTAAAGAAGGCCTTGTATGGTCTAAAACAAGCTCCTAGAGCATGATACTCTAGACTGGATAAGTATCTGCAGCAGGTAGGGTTCAGAAAAGGAAGTGCAGACAACAACCTCTATATCAAGGTAAGTGAAGGTAATATTTTATTAATTGAAGTTTATGTTGATGATATTATTTTTGGTAGTGATGATGATAGGTTAAGCCATAAATTTGAAAAAGATATGCATAATGAATTTGAAATGTCATTACTTGGAGAACTATCCTTCTTTTTGGGACTTGAGATACGTCAAAGCAACCATGGAATATTTATTTCTCAAACCAAGTATATCATAGAAATGCTAAAGAGGTTTGGAATGGAAGATTGCAAACCAGTTATCACTCCCATGCTAACCAGTTGCAAGTTGAGCAAAGATGATGATTCAAAGTCTATAGATCAGAGGCAATATAGGTCAATGATTGGTAGCCTACTATATGTGACAGCATCCAGACCAGATGTAATGGAGGTAGTTGGACAGGTGGCACGATTTCAAGCAACACCAAAGGAGTCACATGTGTTAGCACTGAAGAGGATTTTCATATATCTCAAAGGAATAGAAGAGTTTGGATTATGGCATCCAAAAGGAAAGGATCTATCACTTATTGCCTACACAAATGCAGATTGGGCAGGTTGTATTGATGACAGAAAAAGCACCAGTGGAGCAGAGTTATACTTGGGGGAGTGTTTAGTATCATGGCTAAGCAAGAAAAAATCATCGATATCTTTATCTACTGCCGAGGAAGAGTATATTTCAGCACCATCATGTTGTACACAGGTTATTTGGATGAAAAAAAACCTGATAGATATACAGGTTGAGTATGATGAGCCCATTCCAATCTATTGGGATAATACAAGCACCATCAATATCTCGAAGAACCTAGTGATGCACTCCAAGATGAAGAACATTCCAATAAAATATCACTTTCTATGGGAGTAGGTTGCAGAAAAGAACATCAGAGTTGAGTATGTGGGCACAAAAGAACAAGTGGCAGACATCTTCACAAAACCACTTCCATGGGAATCCTTTGAATATATTCACAGAGAATTGAATTTATTTCTACTCCAAAATGAATGTTTTTTGAATGCTTTTCTTATATGTCTTATATTTACACGAGGAAGCACCATAAGAGGGAAGTTCAGTCAGGGGGAGCAACCCCAGATGGAAAGATACCTTTGTCATTGATGACAAAGGGGGAGAGATTTATCATATGTAGAGGACAGAGACATAGGACAAAGGCATGGTTCCAGGGGGATCATGAGTGATGTGATTTCAGTATTTCATCAGAGTGTTTCCATCAATGCCAAAGGGGGAGATTGTTGATTAAGCTGGTTGGTTGTCATTGATGTCAACCCTTGAAGAAAGCCCCGTAGAACAAAGTTTGGGTAATGGACCCAAGATTGTTTGATGTAAATATGACTCGTTATTGTCTTGTCATGGTTTATAATAAGTATAAATGGATGAACTCCAAAGTGGTTCCCTTATGGTGAAATCCCTCACGAGAAGACGCTTTGCAGATTGAGATATCCTAGAAGTATGGTTAGAGAACCCATGATTATTTGTAGAATAATGAGATGAACTCTAGTGATTTTTTTAGTGAAACTATCCTATATCGATATTTCTTGTCATGCCATTTCTGGTGGTATGTGGAACGTCACATAACTCCTCACGGTTAGAGAGTTATGGCCATGAGAAGTTGGAGAACCTAGGTTTGGGTAATGGAGCCAAGTTTGTTTGATGGATAACGATATGAGTTTTGATATATTTTTATGTAATACTATTCTATATGGATAGTACATGTCATTCCATTTCTGGTGGTATGTGTAACATCACATAACTCCTCACGATTTGAGAGTTATGGTCTTACGAAGTTGGAGGACCCTCATATGTCATCTAGAAGCCCCAAAAGGTCAAAGTAGTCAAAGTGGTTTAAGAGATTTTAAAAGGTAAATAAGAAAGTGAAGTGATGAGTGTACTATAATTCAAAGTGAATACAAAATAAATTAATTCAATAATAAATTTAATGGAGAAATTAGAAGTGGGTTAACCCTAAAATAAGGAAAGTGGGCAAAGTGACCTATAAGATGTTTTTAAGGAAGCTACTTGGAGAGTATAAATAAGAGGAAAGGCTCTCTCATTTAAGACACACTTGAGAATATTGAATACCTATAGTTTTCTGAGGTAAACAAAGGATATCTAAGCCGAATTTATGAGGAAAGTGAAGAAAAGAAGGCCAAAATTCAAGGAAGGATAAATTCTTTTGATGATGCTTTCTAAGGTATGTTTTTTTTTCAGGTCATCTCACCATTTTCACAATAAATTGTTTTTATAGAATGATTCAGACTGTGAAATTGCTATTCCATTGAGGAAACATATCCAAGTATATGTGGTAAAAAATTCAACTTGTGGGTCGTTTTATTTGTGGAGTTACACTCCGTGTAAAATAGGGTTTGTGGCTAGTCCTGGAACTAGTCAAAAACAAGTGTTTTGGGTAAAAACGTCATAACGTCTTCGTAACAGATCCAAATTCAGTAAGACCAACTGTGTTGGTTATATTACAGTTGGTAGTATGTTGTGTAAAATTTTCAGATCAATTCAACAAATATTCCATGCGGTGCATGCTCTACAAGGTCGCTCTCTAGAATAAGACAGAATTCAACAAGGTGTGCCATTTTTTCTATAACTCCTTTTTTGAGAGGTTCCAAGTAGTGACACCTGGATGAATTGCATAAAACACACTGAATAAAATTGTGTATAAGTTTCAAATTTACAAATCATATTTGGATGATGAAATTGATGAGGGATTTTGGTTGAGGTACAAGTTGGGTACATGGTTGAGACAAGTAGTTGATGAGTTGGCACATACATGAGGTGTATAGTTGATGATGTTGGTGCATATTGATGAGTCATAGTTGATGATTACTTAACAAATGATTGGTACATACTTGGTACATGGTTGTTTGCACTTGTTTATGGTACAGGTTGATTACAGATTGTTTGGTACAGGTTGGTGCATGATTGATACCCTTGTTTATGGTACAGGTTGATTATAGATTGTTTGGTACATGTTGGTGCATGGTTGATGCACTTGTTTATGTTACAGGTTGGTGCATGGTTGATGCACTTTTTTATGGTACAAGTTGATTACAGGTTGAGGTACAGGTTGATGCATGATTCAGGTTTATTGGTACATGTTTACAACGGTATATCTCACAGTGATAGTGTGACAGTGGTTCCACCATTCTACTTATACTTCAGGGCGGTTGGACGGGGCAAGGATAGGTGGTTGTAGCCACCTTCCGATTGTAGTCTATGAATTTAGGGGGTTGTAGCCTCCTTTTTGTTGTAGCCAGAGAATTGGGGAGTTGGAGCTTCCCTCAGGTTGTAGCCTGAGAAACTAGGGGGTTGGAGCCTCCTTCCAATTGCAGCTAGAAAACAAAGGAATTTGGTGCTTCCAATGAATGTAATTCTTCAATACATATAAGAAAAATCATTACGTGGTTTTCTCCTGATTTGGGTTTCCACGTAAAACACCAGTGTACTGTGTATGTGTGTGATTGTTCATTTCTTATTTCTCATTATTGGATAATAATTTTACATTGACATAACACTTGGATTATTTGGAGAAAAATGATTATAATTACGCTATTACGGATTCACTGCCCCCCTCAGTAATCCAACAATTTCTGATCAAGATTCTCGATTTATTGGGAATTTTTGGTCAAGCTTATGGGCACTCATGGACACCAAGATGAAAAAGAGCACAACATTTCATCCACAAATTGATGTTCACACAAAAGTGGTTAATAGAATAGTAGTACATCTTCTTCGTGGTGACTGCAGAAATGTTAAGAACCAAACTTCAATATAGCATAGAAAAACCTCAGGAAAAGTACTCAACGCCTTGAAAAAGAGATAATTTCAGATAATAAGCCTCTTCGAGGGGGCAACCTCCTTTTACCCCACTTAAATGTTCAAGTACAAGA
>ML827184.1:47414-64668 GCA_009831015.1 Picea engelmannii | reverse complement strand
TTAAATGTTCAAGTACAAGATGATTCAAAATGAAAATGTCTCCTTGGTATATATAGGAGACTAGGAGGTATAATTACAAATAACGGCCTAAAGCCGACATAATTAAAATAACATTACTAATCTAAATTACAACTAATGGCCTAGAGCCTACATAAATAAAATAACATTACTAATCTAATATGCCCCAATTAAGGGGTAATGAGCCAATATTAGGGATTAACAAGAAAACATCCTAATCTTTGGGATGAGCTCCTACACTACATTCAACATGCTTATAACTGGGTAAGCACTCTTCAACTCAAACATCTCCATTTGAGGCATGTTTTGGTTATTTGCAAAAATATCCTTTAGATTTTATCTTTCGGAAGGATATTTCTATTGATGGTCATTATGACATTGATAGACAAAAGAAGTTCATTGAACAAATTCAATCGGTTCATAAAATGGTACAAGAACGGTTAGAAAAGAGCCAAGCCAAGTACAAGACAAGACATGACAAGCGTCATGGCTATCATAGTTTCCAAGTTGGAGATGAATTTTGGCTTTACATTAGCAAGGAGAGGCTTAAAGGAGAAGGTAAAAAACTGAAACCAATTAGATATGGACCTTTCAATATACTTGAAAAGAATGGTAACAATTCCTTCCATTTGGATTTGCCTCCTTATATGAAAATGTATGCAGTTGTTGATGTTGAGAATTTGAGATTGTATGTGTTGACAAAGTGTCCTACGACACATAATTTTATTAATACGGAAAAAGTTATTATAATCTAAAGTTAGGATTCATAATCAAATTTTTAACCTCACTTGAAGAAGGATCTTGTTTTTATAGATCAACTCTAAACTAAAATCTAGGAGAACAACCAATCACATAATCAAATGAGTATGATAGGTGTCCTTTACATAGAAGCTAGGTGTTCTTATCCTAACAAACTGGAATAAACTAATTTCTAAAAACATTTATACTAGAAAATACTTAGACTATATAACTTTAGGATTATGAGGCTAACAATCCCCCCGTTAATCTAAAAGTTCATTTTTACAAATACCAAGTTCCTCTCTGAACTTAGTGAAATTTATTCTACCAATAGGTTTGGTAAAAATGTCCGAAGTTTGATCTTTAGACGAACATAACTGAGGCTTGATGATGTCTTTGATGATGAGCTATCTGATGAAGTGGTGCTTGGTGTCAACATGTTTAGTCTTTGAATGAAATACTGGATTATTGGCTATCTTTATTGTTGAATAACTATTGATCAATAAAGTAGTTGGAAATTTCTAAGTTTCACCAAGATCCTATAAAATTCTGCATAGCCATACAATCTCACATGCTACTTCCCAAGCTGATATGTACTCTACCTTCGCTGAAGAATTGACAATTATTGTCTGCTTTTTGAAATTCCAAGATACTATTGTTGAACCGATATTCATTAAGTAACCTGAAGTGGATGTTCTATCATCAATGTCACCTACAAAATCAACATATGAATATCCAACAAGTGTAAAAATTTTGTTCCTTTTGTAGAGAAGACCAAAATATTTTGTACCTTGAATGTATATTAGTACCCTTTTTGTTGAATTCCAGTGACTTTCCCTTGGTTCCTGCATAAACCTTGAAAGTATACTAACTGAATATGACAAATCTGGTTGAGTATTTGTCAAATAAATGAGACTTCCGATCAATTTCCTGTACTTTGTACTTTTTACCAATCCCCCCCCTTCAAATTTTGAAAGTTTCAATTTCTGTTCCATGGGGGTAAGAGAAGGTTTACAATCTTCCATGCCAAATTTCTTTAACAATTTAGTGGCATACTTAGTTTGACTGAGGAATATTTGGTTGGGATGTTGAGATACTTCAACTCCAAGATAATAATGAAGTGTCCCTAAATCAGTCGTTTTGAACCCTGCTTTAAGTTCTTCCTTAACATGTTTGATGTGAGCTTCATTATTTCTTATTATGATTAAGTAATCAACATAGAATACATGTATCACTGTGTCCTTATATTGCAATCAAAAATACAATGTATCATCTGATTCACTTTGCTGAAAACCTACCTTTTGTAGGTACTCATCCATTTTTGAATACCAAGCTTGAGGAACTTGTTTCAAGCCATATAAATCCTTCACAAGTTTGAAAACTTTATGTTCTTGTACTTTAGTTTCAAACCCTTGTGTTTGAGTCATGAAAATATATTCCTTTAGATCACCATTCAGGAAGGCACTTTTGACATCCATTTGATGTAATTTCCAACCATTATGTGCAACCAAATTGATAACCATTATGATAGTATTCCATTTAGTTGTGGGTGAAAACGTTTCTTTATAATCAATTCCTTCCTGTTGAGTAAAACCTTTATCAACAAGTCTTTCTTTTTACTTGTCAATATTACCATTGGGCTTGTACTTTACTCGAGAAACCCATTTACAAACGATGGGATTAACATCATGCAGACAATCAACTAAGTTCTAAGTCCCATTTGCAAGTACTGAATCATATTCATTAATCATTTCTTCCTACCATTCTTTATGCCTAGCTTCTTCAGAAAAAGAACTAGGTTCAGTAGAAGCATGAGAAAAATTTGCTTCTGCTCTTGAATATCCCCTAGTTCCTATTTTGTTAATTTCATCTAAATGAACATCTTTGAGAAGTTCTTCAGCCCACTTTGGCTTCTTATGTTGAGGGGATTGTGGATCTGAATCACCATTGTTATTGAAAAGAGGATTTTCAAAAAATGAGACTCTTCTTTCATCTGAAATATCCGAGGTTGGAGAAGATTCTTGTTGGATTAGTGAGAGGGGGGGGTGAATAAATAGTAGAGCAATTTAATCCTTTTTCACCATAAAATTCAAATGTTATATCAATGTATGTAATATACCATATATAAAATGTATGCAGAATAGAAATAAAATGCTAGTAATGGCAGAATAACTACAATATAACCAAAACATTCACCACAATAACACTAAAATGATATAAGAATAACAATAGAAATAACACTTTGAATCTGAAAGAAATGTTCACGGTCCTCTTCGAGGGGGAAACCTCCAGTTGAGAAGAGCTCTATTACAATAATATCCAATCTAGGGTTCTCATACCCTCGACTCCTATTTATTCTAAAAAGAAGCATCTAGAGGAAGATCCTTCTAGAAGCGGAAGCTTCTATTAGGTCTTCTTACATCTGCCTTATTCTATTTTATTGAAAGGCCTTATTAATATTGAAATTTATTACATCCGAATATATTGTTCTACCTATGTGTAGGTTAGGACCCTAACATGTCCGCCCCCTTAAAAACAACCTTGTCCTCAAGGCTTGAGATGAGGAAATTGTTGCAGAATGGTAGTTGGTTCCCAAGTGGCATCGGCTGGAGTTGTATCTTTCCACTGGACTAGCACTTCCTTGATGGTTCTCTGACGTAGGGGACGCTCACGCTGGTCCAAAACTACTTCTGGTTGTAGCCAAATGGATCCTTCTTCAGCTAACTCTGGAAGGTTGGTTTGGATTTTTCACTTAGCTCCAATCACCTTCTTTAAGCATGAAACATGAAAAACAGGATGTAGCTTCGAATGGTTGGGCAAAGCTAACTGATAGGCGACTTGTCCCACATGCTTGAGCATGGTATAAGGACCATAAAATTTGGGCGCTAGCTTCTGACAATGCTCGACCTTGAGGGAAGTTTTCTTGTAAGGTTGCAGTCGAAGAAACACCCGATCTCCTTCTGCAAATTGATGTTCAGAGTGACCTTGATTTTCTTGTCTCTTCATACGATTCTATGCCATGACCAAATTCTCTTTGAGGGTACGGAGAATAGCCTCTTGAGCTATAAGTGTTAGGCCAACCGCCTAGACCTTCGAGGCACCTGGTAAGTATGAGAGAACTGAAGGTGGCTTCTGTCCATATACCGCTTGAAAAGGAGTCATGTGTGTAGTTGTATGGTATGAAGTGTTATACCACCATTCAACTAGGGGTAACCATTGAGCCCATTAATTTTTTTTTCCAAGGCAAAACCCCTCAAATATGTTTCCAAACACTTGTTGACAACTTCCATTTGGCCATCATTCTGGGGATGATAAGCTGTGCTGAGATGCAATTATGTGCCTTGTATCTTGATCAGTTCTTGCCAAAAATTTCTTGTGAAAGTTGGGTCGCGATCATAAACAATAGCATGTGGCATGCCATGAAGCTTGAAGACCTGATCCATGAAGATTTGAGCCACCATGGATGCTATAAATGGGTGTTGAAGGGCACATAAATGAGCATACTTGGAAAGGCGATCAACAACCACCATGATGACATATTTATTTCGCGATTTGGGTAAGCCAGTAATAAAATCCATAGAGATATCCTTCCAAA
The DNA here is from genome assembly GCA_009831015.1 of Picea engelmannii. Lineage (NCBI taxonomy): Eukaryota > Viridiplantae > Streptophyta > Pinopsida > Pinales > Pinaceae > Picea > Picea engelmannii. Next base: position 60,317 of record ML827184.1, on the reverse strand, counting down.
TAGTAGGTTGAATCGGGAGTGGTTGTAGTGTGCCTGACAATTTGACTATTTCTCCCTTGTTGCATTGACACACGTCACATTCAACTACAAAATTACGAATGTCCTGTTTCATACCATCCCAGAAAAAGGAACGTTTGACCCTGTCATAGGTTTTGGTGAACCTGGAGTGCCTTGTTGTGGGTGTAGCATGAAGCTCAGAAAGCACTGTGGATTTAAGCTTTGATAGTTTACTTAAATACAAATGGCCTTTGTATCGAAGTTCCTCATGGAGCCAAGAGTACCCTGGGGAAGCTGGAGCATTGGACTACAATTGCTATATTAACTGCGAACTTTTGGGATCTTGTAGCCATTCCTGGCGAACGACTTAGAGACAATCTGGTATAATGAATGAAAGCGAAAAAATGAATCCTTCATCTTCATATTTTCAGGAAAGTGCATCCACAACCACATTGTCTTTGCCTTTCTTATAAATGATCTCATAATCATATCCAAAGAGTTTAGTCACCCATTTTTGTTGTTCTGGGAAGGAAATGCGTTGTTCCAGAAAATACTTGAGGCTTTGATGGTCTATCTTAATTTGGAACTGTTTCCTCAATAGATAAGGACACCATAGATCCATGGCATGTAGAATATCCAACATTTCCTTTTCATAGATGGATTTACCCAGATTTCTTTCAGATAGTTGCTTGCTGGTAAAGGCCAAAGGTCGACCCTCTTTCATAAGGACAACACCAATTCCTTTCCCTAAGGCATCACATTCCAACACAAAAGTATTTGTGAAATAGGGAAGGGTGAGGACTGGAGTGGTGCACATGGCCATCTTCAAGGTTTGAAAATCTTGAGCAGCGGCTGGAGTCAAAGTGAAAGAGTTATTTTTTAGGAGAGCAGTGAGAGGTGTTGCAATCTTCCCATAATTCTTAAAAAACTTGAGATAATACCCTGATAAGTATAGAAATCCACACAAGCTCTTAAGAGTCTTTGGGTGAGGCCAGTCTTGCATAGCTTCAATATTTTTAAGATCCACCCTGATGCCATCTTTTCCAACTAGATGACCCAATTATTCTACTTCTGAGGCGCCAAAAGCACATTTAGATTGTTTTAGGAAAAGTTGGTGCTAAGAGAGTAGATGGAGAACTCGATCCACATGAGAAAGATGGTTTGTCTAGGTTTTTATATAGATGAGGATATCATCAAAGAAAACTAAGACAAAATGGTGGAGAAAAGGATGAAAGACATGATTCATGAGGCTTTTGAAGGTGGAGGGGGCATTACACAAGCCAAAGGGCATGACCAAAAACTCATAGTGGCCCTCATGAGTTCTAAAGGTAGTCTTGGGAATATCTGCCTCTTTCATACGGATCTGGTGGTAGCCTGAACGAAGATCCATCTTAGTGAAGAATTGGGCACCACTCAATTCATCCAGGAGGTCATCAATGACAGGAATGGGGAATTTGTCTTTGATGGTAAGTTTGTTGAGGGCATGAAAGTCAGGACACATTCACCAAGAAACTTCTTTCTTTAGGACCATGACCACAGGAGATGAATAGGGGCTCGTACTAGGGCGGATAATGCCTGCATTAAGGAGTTCTTGGACCATTTTCCCAATTTCATTTCTTTGGGAAAAGGGGTGACGATATAAACGAATATTGGGAGGAAGGCTTCCTGGTACAAGGGGAATGGAATGATCATGAACACCACGGGAAGGAGGGAGGCTTTGGGGAGTGGAAAAGCACAATTGATGTTTAGAAAGGATGGCTTGGAGGTCTTGCGGTACTGAGGGTGTCTCTGTTGCTTGTATGGCATGGAGTTGGGCGATAACACCATAATGACCCTTTTTGAGTAGCTTTTCCATGCGATGGGAACTAATGATCTCAGGTGAACCAGCGGTGATGCCTTGGAACTTATATTGGTGGCCCTCTTGGTTGAATTTCACGGTTAAGTCTTTAAAATCCATGAGAATGGGACCCAAAGTCCTTAGCCAATCTGCACCCAAAACAATGTCACAACCTCCCATGTCAATAGCAAACATATGGTATTTCAGGTGGTAGTCACCAATTTGGAGACACACATTTTCACAACGCCCTCCACATTTCATGGAACCACCATTGGAAATCATGATTTGGAAATTATTGATGGCATGGATGTAGCAATGAGTTTCTTGGGAAATACAACGATGAATAAAATTATGGGTGCTTCCAATATCAACCAGAATGATGACCTTCCGATGCTTGATGTAACCGATTAGCTTGAGGGTTTGGGGAGCGAAGAAGCTAGTGAGAGCATTGAGGGAAATGACTAGTTCTACTTCGGAAGGGTCTGAGGGAGGGGTTATGTCAGTGGATTTAGGTGATTCAGACATAGAGGGGGTTTCTTCATCTTATTTCGAAATCTCTTCGGAGATGGCCATAAAAAGATTTTTTTCTTTACACTTGTGTCCCGATAAATATTTTTCATCATAGTTATAACAAAGGCCTTTGAGTTGGCGTTCAACCATTTCATCCCGGGTCAATTTTTGGATCTTTAGTGGAGCAGAGGGAGGAGTGAGATTTACTGGTTTAGGATGAGGGATGAAGGAGGGTTTGCGGTTTTGAGAAGATACAACCTGTTGTGCTTCTTTATCTCTTTTGGTAGCCTCCACCCAACTCTCAGGCCAAGCCATGATGACATGGGCCTGAATTTCATCCTTGAGGCCGCTGATAAAACACTCTCGGAAAAAGGCATCAAACATGCCCTCTATTCTAAAATCCATGTGCTCAAAGGTAGCTATAAAGTCTTCCACTGTTCCTAATTGTTTAAGCTTTGTCAAATGGCCCAAATGGTTGGTGTCAGTGTCAAAGCGTTCATAAATCTCTGCCACAAATTGTGTCCAAGCAATATACCCTTCACGAGATTTTTTTCTCCATTGCCACCATTGCCAACGTTCTTGATCTAGATGGAGAACACCATACTGGAGTTTGGCCAAGTCATCTGTAATGTTGTATAAAGAGAAGTAATGTTCCATTTGGGTTACCCAACCAGTGGGGTTCGAGCCATCAAATTTGGTCACATCCACCCGTGGAAGGCGTAGGTCACGTTGAAAGTGATGGTTGTGCAAGGTATGGGAATGAGAGGAATGGTCACCTTTAGTATGTGGGGTTGAGGAAGAGGAAGGGTTATCTGTAAGGATATACAGTTTGGTGCAGAGTGCCAAAAAGAATGATTCAAGCTGGGTGGTGAGGTATTGTTTGATTTTTCCCATTGAGGACTGCATGGTTGTATTGATGGTGGCAACATTGGCACTGAGTTGTTTCACCTCTTGTTGAGTCTCAATGAGACCATATTGCAAGGTGTTGAAGTGAGCTTCCAAGTCTTGGCTACGAGTATGGGCCATGAGGATGGGGGAATTGAAAAGGGGCGGGCGGGGTAAAAACATTTTTCCGAAAAAATGATATGGATGAATGTGATAAGGGCGAAGAGATGAATCCAATGGAATAGGTCTAAAATAATGGTGAAAAAAATTTCAGACTTTTTTTTTACGGAGTTATACTTCGGTTTGAAGAATACTGTAGAGAGGAAATGCCCAAATGCTTAACCAGAAAGAAATGTGTATTTACTTGGCAACCTGAACATAGTTGCGCGGCAATAGATCTTGTCTGTTTTAATTTGTTTATGTTTCTGTCCCCAAGGGTTAAGTATTCAAGGGTTCTATAGACAAGGGTTTGCCTTGTGCTATAGCTCTCTGATATATGTTTAGGGTCCAATAGTAGTACTCGGCCCAATATCTCATGGCACTAACTAATGAGGATAGACCGCACCCTAAGCATACTACCCGACTACCTAGGTACTAGAGAGTATCTTCTCGAGTGATATTCTCGGTGACACTATAGTAGTCAAGCAGCCAATCGGTTTATCTAAAGAGGGCTTCAGGTAATCTAGGTCGATCTGTACATAGGTGCTATCTGATGCGCTACCACTCGAAGGGGTACCAACAGGGGTTACAAGGGTGGCCAACATATGTGCGCTTAAGTACCACTTGTATTTCTTGTGTGTATGAATCCCTCAACTGTGGGTTTATGCGTGTAACGACAGATCTCTGTGGCTTAAAGACACCGGAATACTTCTCTACCCTGAAAAAAATTTAACCCACACTTTCTGCCGAGGAAAGTGCTCTGATACCACTTGTAATATACCAGATATAAAATGTATACAGAACAGAAATAAAATGATAGTAATGGTAGAATAACAACAATATAACTAGAACATTCACCACAATAACATTGAAATGATATAAGAATAACAACATAAATAACACTTTGAATCTGAAAGCAATGTTCATGGGCCTCTTCGAGGGTGCAACCTCAAGTTGGGCAGAGCTCTATTACAATAATATCCAAGATAGGGTTCTCATACCCTCAACTCCTATTTATACTAAAAAGAAGCGTCTAGAGAAAGATCCTTCCAGAAGTGGAAGCTTCTATTAGGTCTTCTTACATCCGCCTTATTCTATTTTTTTGAAAGGCCTTATTAATATTGACCTTTATTACATCCAAATATATTGTTCTACCTATATGCGGGTTAGGACCCTAACATTGTAGCATTATCATCCAATAGTTGCAGAGTAAATAAACAATGAACACATGAGAAATCACACACATACACAATACACCATTGTTTTACATGGAAACCCAAAGCGGGATAAAACCATATATATTTTTTTCTTATATGTCTTTAAGAATTACATTCATTAGAAGCACCAAATTCCTTTGTTTTCCAGCTGCAACTGGAAGGAGGCTCCAACCCCCTAATTTCTCAGGATACAACCTGAGGGAAGCTCCAACTCCCCAATTCTCTGGCTACAACTAGAAGGAGGCTACAACCCCCTATGTTCTTCGACTACAACCCCCTATGTTCTTCGACTACAATCGAAAGGTGGCTACAACCACCTGTCCTTTCCCCATCCAACCGCCCCAACGTACAAGTAGAATGATGGAACCAAGGTCACACTATCACGGTGAGATATACTACTGTAAACCTGTACCAATCAACCTATAATCAACCAACCTGTACAATAAACTAAACCATGCATCAACCTTGTATCAACCTATACCTCAACCTGTAATCAACCTGCAATCAACCTGTACCATAAACAAGTGCATCAACCATGAACCAACCTGTGCCAAACAACCTGGAATCAACCTGTACCATAAACAAGTGCATCAACAATGCACCAACCTGTTCCTCAACCTATACCATGAACAAGTGCATCAACCATGCACCGACCTGTACCTCAACTTGTGCCATGAACAAGTGCATCAACCATGCACCAAACCTGTACAAATAACCTATCACAACAACCTATCCAAACAACCTATCACAACAACCTGTCTCATTAATATTATCAACCAAATCAGATCTACTCACCAAGATCAACCACCAAGAAAACTCTCAAATATGTACAACAACTCATAATCATCACCAATATCAATATGTGATTCTAATAATATACCAATACAAGTATGCTACATCATCCATAAACCATGTGTGAACAATAATACTAACAAGTGCCTCCAACCATGTACCAAGTATGTACCAATCATGTATCAACTACGCATCAACTATGAATCATCAATATGTACCAACATCATCAACTATACACCTCATGTATGTGCCAACTCATCAACTACTTGTCTCAACCATGTACTCAACATGTACCTCAACCAAAAGTACTCATCAATTTCATCATCCAAATATGATTTGTAACTCTATAGTAGACTGGGTACTGTATATGATCACATACCTGCAAACCTTCCTTAACTTTAACAATAAGAGACTAGCATTTTCATCAAACTTTACTTTGGTCTCACATGACTAGTTTTTGGATTAGTCAACAACCCTAACTTGTAATAATCATAACTATGTACCTATAATGAATTAAGATCTAAAAATAGTACACAACGTTCTTCAATGTGTTTTATGCAATTCCTCTAGGTGTCACTACTTGGAACCTCTTATAAAAGGAGTTATAGAAAAAATGGCATACCTTGTTGAATTATGGCTTATTCTAGATAGAGAACTTCTAGAGCGTGCCCCACATGAAATTTTGTTGTATGGATCTGAAAATTGTACATAGAATACTAAATACTGTAATCTAACCAACACATTTGGTCTTACTGAAATTGAATATGTTATGAAGAAGTTATGACATTTTTACCTGAAACACATGTTTTAGACTAGTTTCAGGACTGGCCACAAGCCCTATTTTCCACGGATTTTAACTCCAAAAATACAACGAAACACAAGCTGAAAATCGTACCATAACTACTTAGATATGTTTCCTTAATGGACTCCCAATTTCACGGTTTGAATCATTCTAGAAATTTTTTTATTGCGAAAATGGTGAGATGACCTGTAAAAAACATACCTTAGAAAGCATCATCAAAAGAATTTATCCTCCCTTGAATTTCGGCCTTATTTACTTCACCTTCCCTATGAAATTCAACTTAAATATCCTTTGGTTACCTCAGTCACATGTATATATTCAATATGCTCATGTGTATTTAAAATGAGAGAGCCTTGCCTTTTATTTATACGTTCATGTAGCTTCCTCAAGGGGTTACCTTTTAACCATCTTAACCCAATTTCCTTATTTTAGGGCTAACCCACTTCTAACCACTTTCCATAACTAGAAAGTTCTCCATTTACTTTATTATTTAAATAATCCTCCTTGACTTTGTCAGTTCACTTTTTTATTTAAATAATGTTCTTTGACTTTGTCACTTCACTTTATTATTTAAATAATCCTCTTTGAATTTGTCACTTCACTTTATTATTTAAATAATCCTCTGTGACTTTGTCACTTCAATTTATTATTTAAATAATCCTCTTTGACTTTGTCACTTCACTTTATTATTTAAATAATTTATTCTTTGCAAGCACTTTGACTTCTTTGACCTTTTGGGGCTTCAAGCCAACATATGTGGGTCCTCCAAATTTGTAAGGCCATAAATCTCAAATCGTGAGGAGTTATGTGACGTTCCACATACCACCAGAAATGGCATGACATGTACTATCCATCTAGAATAGTCTTACTTGCAAATATATCAAAAATCATACCATTATACATCAAACAAACTTGGGTCCATTACCCAAACCTTTGTGCTACCATAATTTGCTACCGAACTTTCTCCAAGGGTTGACATCAATCACTAAGGGTTGAAATCAATATACAATATCACCCTCCAATGGTTGAAATCAATGAGAACCAACAATCCATACCAACTATCCATCAAACTAAGCCAACTGTCTGACAATCTCCCCCTTTGGCATTGATGACAACACCAACATTGATGGAAACACTTAGTCATGATAACATTCATGCTTTGGGGATGCTCCCCCGAACTCTCCTTGGGATGCTCCCCCTGTCTACATGCCTCTGTTCTCTCTCTTCAATAAATTCTATCCTGCATCTAATAAATATCTCCCCCTTGGTCATCAATGGAAAATGTATCTTTCCATTCGTGGATTCTCCCCCTAACTGAACTGTCCTTGGGGATACTCCCCCTGACTAGACTCTTCCTAAAACTGATCCCCAAACCTAAACTGTCCTCTTTATAGAGATTCCTTATGTAGATGTAATACATATAAGATAAGAATTCAAAAGCATTCATTTTGGAGTAGAAATAACTCCGAGTCTCTGGCGAAGATACTCAAAGGCTTCCCGTGGAAGCGATTTTGTAAATATGTCTGCCACTTTTTCTTTTGTGCCCACATATTCAACTCTAATGTTCTTTTCTGCAACCTATTCCCATAGAAAGTGATACTTGATTGGAATGGGCTTCGTCTTGGAGTGCATCACTGGGTTCTTTGAGATACTGATGGCACTTGTATTATCACAATAGATTGGAATTGGCTCATCATACTCAACCTGTATATGTGTTAGAGTTTGTTTCATCCATAGAACCTGTGTAAAACATGATGCTACTGCAATATACTCTACCTCGACTATAGATAAATATATTGATGATTGTTTCTTGCTTAGCCATGATACTAAACACTCACCCAAGTAGAACGTTGCTCCACTAGTGCTTTGTCGATCATCAATGAAACCTGCTCAATCTGCATCTGTGTAGGCAATAAGTGATATATCCTTTCCTTTTGGATACCATAATCCAAACTCTTCTGTTCCTTTGAGATATCTGAAAATCCTCTTCACTGCTAATACATGTGATTCCTTTGGTGCTGCTTGAAATCGTGCCACCTATCCAACTGCCTGCATTACATCTGGTCTGGATGCTGACACATATTTCCTTTGATCTGTAGACTTTGAATCATCATATTTTCTCAACTTGCAACTGGTTTACAGAGGAGTGGTAACTGGTTTTCAATCTTCCATTCCGAACCTCTTTAACATTTCTATGATATACTTAGTTTGAGAAATAAAAATTCATTGGTTTCTTTGACATATCTAAAGACCCAGAAAGAAGGATAATTCTCCAATTAATGACATTTCAAATTCATTTTGCACATCCTTTGCAAATTTCTGGCGTAGCCTATCATTAGTATTTCCAAAAACAATATCATCAACAAAAATTTCAATTAATAAAATACTACCTTGCATTACCTTGATGTAGAGGTTGTTGTCTACGCTTCCTTTCCATAGTTCGTAGGGAGTTTTTTCATTGTTGTTTCTGAGCATTACTCTATTTTGAATGTGAACTTTAGTATGCACTGCATGTGTCCAAAAAATATCTATCAATTTGGAATCCATTAGCATTGTTTGAGCCATTTCTTGTGTAATTATCATCCATTATGATAATGTTTCTTTGTCTCTGAACCACTCTTTGAAGTAATCTATGAATCCATTCCCTCGTACATATTGTCCAAGACTCTACTTGCACAAATTTCCATAATGTTGACCGATTTATCACTATACTATCATGAAGTCTTGATTAATCCATGAAATTGTACTTCTACTAACTGTCTGCTCTGGATCTGTCTTCTCAAACTCTGCAAGTTGCTCGAAGGATGGTTCTTTGGTCTTTCACAACTATTGCATAGACTCCCACTGTCTAATATTCATATTACCTAGGAGTCTCTAAGTCGGATGGCTCAGAGCAATTCCTTCTTTGATGTTGGTAGATTCATCATCTCTTTGAGCTTTGACTTCTTTCTTTCTATCTGTGGATCCATCTTTCACTACAATGACTGAAAGTACAATCTCTTAAACATGTTCCTTATTTACTTTTCCTTCTTTTCTTTCAGTTATTTTCCAAACCTTTCTGTATCTGAAATTTTCCTTTTCTCTGTAGAATTTTCTTCATCTCGTTTCATTGCCAATCTTTCGATCTCTGGGACCTAGTCTTTTCTCACATGTTCTTCATGTTTTCTTATCCATACTTTATTATATCTGATATTAGTGTCTTTTTCATGGACGTATCGATCATTCTTCTACAATCACTATCTATGTGTCCATAGTTATGACATTTGTAATATTCAATGTTACGTGGGGACACATATGCACTTCTTGCTTGAAAATTTCTTTTATTATCCCTGCAATCTGCAACCTTATGTCCAAAATTAGTACAATAAAAACAATGACCATAAAAGAAATTTGCATACCTGGGAGTGAATGATATTCTTTGTGGTGTAGTCCTTCTGAATTTCTGCCTTGATTGATCATGATCATGATTGAATATTCTTTGTGTCTTGAACATGAATGGTCTTCTTGAAGATGTATCTTCAATATTTTTCTTAGATTTTGGTTGACCATGATTCCTTCCTTTGAGTACTTCTGCATAACTCTTTCTATTTTCTTCATTCTTCTTTTCTAGCAATCTTGAGTGCTTCCCTTCATTCTCTATAACTGATGTGGTTGTTTCTGTCTCTTCAACGTTCTTGTTGAGCTTGATGATTTTACTTCTCAATGTGACAACTTCTTCTTCAAGCTTCTCAACCTCTTCGTCTTTCTTCATTATATGAGACCTCATGACTTATTCTATTCTTTTTGCTTCTTCAAGCTGGATTTTTAATGTGATTATTTCTTCTTCAAGTCCTTTCTCTTCTTGACCAAACTTTGCCTCAAGCTGGTTTAGATAGTTATTTCTTTCCTTAATATGATATGTCAATATATTCTCTCTCATTTATTCTTCTTCCTTTTGTGCTTCGATGTTGGCTTCCAAATACCTCTTTTGATATTCAAGATTTTCTTCAATATTTCTGGCTTCTTCTAGCTTAGCTATTAAGTTCTCGATGACCTATTGGGATTATTCAAAAATGTGAACACTTTCCTTTTGTTTCATAAATTATTTCTTGAGTGACTTGTTTTCTTCTCTTATTTCATCTAAATAACTAATCAATTCTCTAGTGATTATGTACTCTTCATCTTCTGAATCTGTTTGACATGGTGAACACAATTCTTCTTGATTTGTATATGCATCTTCTTTGGCATTTCCTGAATCTACGATGGGTGAAGAATATATGTCATGTAATTTATCCCAAAGTTCTTTGGCTGATGAACATTTACCAACATTTTCTCTTGCCGGATTAGGTAATCCTTCCTAGATGAAATCCATTGTTATTTTGTTATTCTTCTTCAATTCCTTCTTAGTTGTAGTCTTTTCCCTTTTTGAACTATCATATCCTGTAACAACTGATATCCAAATATAATTTCCCTATGCTTGTAAAAAAACTTCCGTCCTTCTTCTCCACATATCATACTTAAAACCATTCCAACCATTAAACATTGGTACTCCATTCTCAGAATAATCCATGATCTCCTTCTAGTGGTTAAACTATTTCCTGAAGGAACCGACTTTGATACCAATTGTTGGATTACTAAGAGGGGTGGTGAATCAATAATAAAGAAATTTAATCCTTTTTCACCATAAAATGAAAGTGTTATATCAATGTATCATTATCACCCAATAGTTGCATAGTAAATAAACAATGAACAAATGAGAAATAACACACATACACAATACACTCATGTTTTATGTGGAAACCCAAAGAGGGATGGATTACTGAGAGGGGGGGTGAATCAATAATAAAGAAATTTAATCCTTTTTCACCATAAAATTCAAGTGTTATATCAATGTATCATTATCACCCAATAGTTGCAGAGTAAATAAACAATGAACAAATGAGCAATAACACACATACACAATACACCTCTGTTTTATGTGGAAACCCAAAGAGGGAGAAAACCTCGAAATTATTTTTCTTATATGTCTTTAAGAATTACATTCATTGGAAGAACCAAATTCCTTTGTTTTCCAACTCCAACTGGAAGGAGGCTCCAACCCCCTAATTTCTCAGGATACAACCTGAGGAAGCTCCAACTCCCCAATTCTTTGGCTACAACCAAAAGGAGGCTACAACCCCCTATGTTCTTCGTCTACAACTAGAAGGTGGCTACAACCACCTGTCCTTGCCCCGTCCAACTGCCCTGACATATAAGTAGAATGATGGAACCACTATCACACTATCACTGTGAGATATACTGTTGTAAACCTGTACCAATCAACCTATAATGAACAAACCTGTACCAATAAACTGAACCATGCATCAACCTGTACCATAAACAAGTGCATCAACCATGAACCAACCTATACCAAAGAACCTGTAATCAACCTGTACCATACACAAGTGCATCAACCATGCACCCACTTGTACCTCAAGATGTACAATGAACAAGTGCATCAACCATGCTCTAACCTATACGTCAACCTGTACCATGAACAAGTGCATCAACCATGCACCATACCTGTACAAATAACCTATCACAACAACCAATCCAAACAACATATCACAACAACTTGTCTCATCAATATTATCAACCAAATCAGATCTACTCACCAAGATCAATCACCAATAAAACTCTCAAATATGTACAACTCATAATCATCACCAATATCGATATGTGATTATAATAATATACCAATACAAGTATGCTACATCATCCATAAACCATGTGTGAACAATAATACTAACAAGTGCCTCTAAACATGTACCAAGTATGTACCAATCATGTATCAACTACTCATCAACTATGACTCATCGATATGTACCAACATCATCAACTATACACCTCATGTATGTGCCAACTCATCAACTACTTGTCTCAACCATGTACCCAACATATACCTCAACCAAAAGTCCTCATCAATTTCATCATCCAAATATGAATTGTAACTATGTAATAGACCTGGTGTATATGATCACATACATGCAAGCCTTCCTTCACTTTAACAACAAGAGACTATCATTTTCATCAAACTTTACTTTAGTCTCGCATGACTAGTTTTTGGATTAGTCAACAACCCTAACTTGCAATAATCATAACTATGTGCCTGTAATGAATTAAGATATGAAAATAGTACAAAATGTTCTTCAGTGTGTTTTATGCAATTCCTCCAGGTGTTACTACTTGGAACCTCTCAGAAAATGAGTTATAGCAAAAATGGCATACCTTGTTGAATTCTGGCTTATTATAGAGAGCGAACTTGTAGAGCATGCCCCACAAAAAATATTTGTTTTATGGATTTGAAAATTGTACACAGAATATTGTAGGTTGTAATATAACCAACACATTTGGTCTTATTGAAATTGGATCTGTTATGAAGAAGTTATGTCGTTTTTACCCGAAACACTTGTTTTAGATTAGTTTCAGGACTAGCCACAAACCCTATTTGTTAGAAAAACAGGACCGCGGAGAAATAAAATAAAACAAATGCAGAAACAAAAACACAGAAGACACACAATACGAGAGAGACACAGATTTACATGGTTCACCCAGTGTGGGCTACGTCCACCATAGAAATTGCCAGGTCCTTCCTTTATTATTATCCAACAAATGAAGGGATACAACCTACAGCAAAACCCGCTGTAACTTCCTCTTCTTTCTCTCACAGTCTCCTCTCTCAGAAT
>ML827184.1:0-20606 GCA_009831015.1 Picea engelmannii | reverse complement strand
GCAATAGTAAAACATATTGTCATCAATCATGATGCATCATCATCAAGGTTAAGTGGTTCATCATCATAAAAATCCAGATCACTTGCGAGCAAGTGTCCTCAAAGAATAAGTTTTGTCAGTGCGCCAGAGCGGGATGTTACAATTAGTCACGATTTTATTTTTAGTGTGCACAAACTAGTCTAGGATTTAGTGCTTTGGAATAGGATCTTGTGAGTAATCTTCTCCATGAAAATTAAATCAACATATGTGTCTGAGATAGGGAGTTGAGAAGTCCATTGTATAATTGGTAATATCAGAAGGCTCCGTTCACACCAGAGTTAATCACGAGGTCACACAAAGTTGGTTGAAGGGATAATCCCTGGATACTCACTTAGCGTCAGAGATATTTCTGTGGATTTATTCGTATTTGGGGATATTGGTAGTACCCATACCTCTGTGAGAGGTGGTGCTTTCAAAGTTTCAGGCTTTGCTACCCTACCCATATGGTGATCCATACTTATGACTTCTCGCCTATGCATCAGTTATACAATGGTTTATTAGTTGCTTGACTTATGTATCTCATAGGTTACTTGCATGGGTTATTCTGCTTATATCCTGAGTCAGATAGGGGTCAGACAACACAAAACCTTTATGGAGGATTACCTCTCTAGGGGGATCTGACTGACTGGTTGTTAAGCCTATGAGGGCCCTTATAACTAATTCTTTTACCTCCAAACTTTAGCGGGGAGTCTCAAGTCTGTATTGGATGAGACACACCTTCTTTAGCGAGGGAGGCCACTCAACCACTTTAGCCTGTTTGCATGCATATTGGCCGTTTGAATTTTTGGTATGCTCTTTGACTACTAGTTTTCCTTAGGATATATTTTTATTTTTTGGAGAGTCATAAGTCGTCGTGGAGTCAGACCAACTTCCTCGCAAGTCCCTTCGGTTGTTACAGTTAACACCAGTTTTCAAGTTCTTGCCTTCTAAAAGTCATAGAGTTATCAGGAGTGGTACACACACATCCACTTTTCAGACTTATGGTTCCACAAGGATGAGTACCGAGTCTACTCTTCAGAAAACTAGGAGTTCTTTGACTCCCAATCCTACTATAGTTAACGACACCCCTTTGACACTTGCAGCTGCTACAGTTGTAGTGCCGAAGGATTATACCGGTACTATGGCTCGGCCTGTAGTTAATTCTTCCTCTCTTGCATCAAACCCTTTTGGGGGTTTCGTTCACTCGCCGAGTTACAATGTTCAGACCATCCCTATGAATTCTAGTCCATTTTCTTATGGTATGCCCAACTTCACTTCACAGTTTTTGACTGCCATCCCAGCTGCTGGCCCTAACGCTAGCTTTGGACTTGGGGGCACTACACCTCCTTACACTCCTTTCCGATTTGGTGGTTCTCATATACCCCAAGCGAATCATAATGTGGGAAGTGTCCCTATTCTTAACCCCGGGTCTAATCCTTCTACGGTTGGATGGAACAACCCAGTTGGTGGACAAGTTCCACCCTATATCCCTATCCCCTCGGGGCCAATTCTGACCAATAATTTTGGCATGATGAATCCTCATCAATCCTATGGGTTCCCACCTGGAGGAGGTCAGTCTTACACTTTGGGCACTCCCCAACCTGGATATAATCCAGTTGGGCACAATTTTAAAAACCCTCAGCTTGGATATAATCCAACTGGGGGAAACTTTCATAACCCTTATCAAAACATTCATGTTGGAATGATGCCCAATCCATGTTTTATGAATCATCCCGGAGGAGGGTCTTTTAATCCTGGAAAAGGTTTTGGTCCTTACTAGAATCCTGGATGGAATGCAGTTCCTAACACACAATATTTTGCGGGAGGATGGGGCCAGGTGTACCCCATATTCCCTTTCTGGCCACACTTAATTTGCTAGATTTGTCTAAACTAATGAATGAACCAGTGAGTCATGATCCTACATGGCCACCTATCCCTACCAAACTTCCGTCAGACATTCCAAAGTTTGAGGGTAAGAATGGCGAGGACCCTGGTGACCACGTCACTACTTTTCACCTTTGGTGCTCATCGAATTCTCTGAATCATGACTCTATTAGATTATGATTGTTTCAACGCACTCTCATTGGAGTCGCGTTGCAATGGTACATTGAGCTACCTAGCAGAACATATGAATCTTTTCATCAGTTGGTGATAGCCTTTCTCAACCACTTTCAAATGCCCATTCGTTATGATGATGGCCTTGAACTTTTGTCGACTTTATGCCAGGGTACTGACACTCACATCTTAGACCATATCCAGGAATGGCATAGGCAAAGGAGGTTGGTTAAGACTCCTATATCCCCGACCTTTCTTCTAGAATGGTTCCTAAAGTCTTTACACACTCCTATTTCAAAGGATGTTTCTACTTCTAGGGTATTCAACGAGGAAGAATCTATATTTAGAGCCCAACAACTTGATTTGATATATGCTCAGTCTGGGATGTTATACCACCTTCTTCCAGACACACCGCAGACAAATAACGATCCTAGACAGACTCCTAGACCTCATGCTGATGGCATTGTAGGGTCCGCCAATGTAAAATCCACAGACTAGGCAATGAAGTATGATGGAGGGCCAACCTCGTCTGGATCCTCCAAACCCACCCAATTGATAGATGTACATTCCATACAATCGTCGAAGAACCCAAATGGTGACCAGCAACCATATGGGAATAAAAGGAAAGGACAAAATAATCATAAGTGTGGGAAGAATAATAATAGACCCAAGGACAAAGATAATAATGGGAAATAGAATGATAATGCTGGAGAGGGAAAGAAAGAGAAACGTAAGGTGAAGTTTCCTTGTAAAATTTGTATCGATGACCACCTTACACACTTATTCCCTAAACTTGCGGAGACTGTGAGGCTTTTAAATCTACCACCTGCTGTGCTGATGAACCCATTCCCACACAATTAGCAATTAGCCTCAATCTCTTCGAACGCTAGAAATGTGTCCGGTGGAAGTCAAAACCCACCGTCGCAAGATGGAGATCATGTTTTCATCAATATGGTCGACGCGAAAAATGATATAGCCACCCGCTCTCGAGATTATAGCTCTTCAAAAGCTAGTACCATCCTAGAAGCTCATCCTCCACCCTCGAAAATGAACTTACATATTGAGAAACTAGAGCCACTGCCTCGTATTCCGAAAGGAGTAATCAAGCAGTCTACCCACAACCCTAATGCTAGAGCCTCCCAGAACTACTCTATTGTTGAGGATCTGGGCCAAACCCCTTGTGCGATGTCGGATTTGGAGGTACTCCAGACGTGTTCGTCACAGAGGAATGCCATACTCTTTGCCTTAGGAGCCCTAGAACCTAGTGGCTCGAAAGTTATCAAGTTCTATGTCATGGATGTGAAGCCTCACTTACCCTACCATATGGCTTTTCAAGTCCACGTGGAGTATTCCAAGTATACTATCAAACAAGCAGTTGTTGATGAGGGTGTTTCCACTTGCGTGATGTCCTTGGTCTATTGGAAAGATATCGGTTCTCCGATCCTTTCCAAATCATCAAACATGTTGATTGCATTTGACGATAATTCCTTCTGCCCTCATGGTATTCTCTCCACCTTTCCGGTCCAGTTAGGTGGGAAGATGACAAAGGTGGAAGTAGAGGTAGTTGATGCACCTCTCGATTATAACTTGTTACTAGGTCACAATTGGACCTATGCTATGGTTGTTTTCGTAATGTCCGTTTTCCATATACTTTGTTTTCTTCATCAGGAGGAGATCGTGATGATCGACCAGTTATCCTTTGCGTACTCTAGTCCTAACACATCTGTTGGACCATCGATCCCCGTGATCGACAATTCTTAGTCAACAACTGATAATATCAGTGTCAGAATGTATTATTCTCTCATGGGTACTTTCGACTTCGCGGCATCGATTCATCACGTTTACACCATGTCTAGTAGGCCTGTTTCAACTAGGAGGTCCATACATTTCCACACTTCCTATTTTAGTGATCCATGGACCCTACCTTCTCCGACTTCATCAGGTGAAGGATAGTTTCATGCTGATATGGCTATGTCACTATTGACAATGGAGATTTCATATCAAGCCATTCTTGACTCCTCCATTGATCCCGATCATGTTACCTCGCAGACAGATGGGGAGGATCTCGTTATTAGGCCTGTATGGGCCACCTCATTATCTTGTTCACATGATTTCTTAGATGAGACTTTTCCTTCAGACGAAGCCATGAATGTTTCCGAGAGACCTTGGGATGACATGCATCATCGATCTTATTTTCTCTCAAATCTTGAAAGAATCGAGCAAGATGATTTTCAATCTACCTTGAATGAAATAGTCGGTCACGCTGTAGTTCCAATTGATATGCACAAAATTTATGATGAAGGAAATATGGCGAGTATTTATCCTGCTGTCCCAATTGATATCTCTCATACCCCTGGCAAAATTGAGAATGTAAATATAGGTGCAGATTGTTCACCAGAAGAGATTATGATATACACCAACCTCTTCAAAGAATTTCAAGATGTATTCTCTTGGTCATATGAAGAGATGCCAGGGATCGACCCTCATATTGTCGAACATGAGATTAGGAATTATCCGGATGCTAAACCTATTCGACAACGTCTTAGAGCTGTTAATCCTAGGAAGTCCCCTACTATTAAGGAAGAGGTGGAGAATCTACTTAACGCTGGCTTCATCTACCCGATTCCCTTAACTGAATGACAATCCAACCCCGTTCCTTTGAATAAAAATAAAGGAACCATCCATGTGTGTATGGAATTTCATGACCTAAACAAAGCTTGTCCTAAAGATAACTTCCCCATGCCTTTCATTGATCAAATTCTCGATGAATGTGCGGGAAGTGAAATATTTTCCTTTATGGATGGATTTTCAGGATATAATGAAATCTAGATCAAACCGAAGGACCAACAAAAGATGACATTTATATATCCTTGGGATACTTTTACATACCGGAAAATTCCTTTCAGCCTGAAAAATGTCGGATCAACCTTCCAACATGCCATGACTTTCGCTTTTCACGATATCAAGCACATAGTCAAAGCTTACCTCGATGATCTTGCTGCTCACTCTCACAAGAGAGTGGATCATGTTACACACCTTCGGCTGGTTTTTGAAAGATGTCGTTACTATAGAATCTGGTTAGACCCTCACAAATGCATCTTTTGTGTTAAGTCTAGCCGTCTCTTAGGATTCCTAGTTTTCGAAACCGAGATCATGGTAGATCCTCTTAAGGTTGAGGAAATACTTCAATTGCTTCCCCTGCGCATGATTAGACAAATTCAAGGTTTACAGGGGAAAGCTAACTTTCTGTGTCAGTTTATAGTGAATTATGCCAATATCAATAAGGGTTTCATGTGCCTATTGAAGAAAGACACTCCTTTTATCTGGGATGAATGAGCCTAGGAGTCTTTCAACGCTTTAAAGAAAGCCTTAGTATCGACCCCTCTACTGAAATCTCTTGATTACAGTAGAGATTACTTATTGTATATTGCTGCATCTGAGGAGACAATTGGTATGGTTCTAGTTCAGGTGGATGATGAGCTCCATGAACACGTCATCTACTATCTTAGTCAAAATTTAGTCGGTCCTGAATGTAATTACTCTCACATTGAAAAGCTAGCTTTCGATTCCATTCACACAGTCCAACATTTATGACACTATATATTGTTTTTCAAAACTATTGTGGTTTCCGATGTCAATCCGTTTCAATACATCCTCACTAGGTGTATCATAGGCAGGAAATATAAGAAATGGATTGTCATCTTACAAGAATTTGATCTCGACTTTGCTTCGGCCAAGTCCAAAAAATCACTAGTTTTTGCAGAGTTAATATCTGACTTTCCACGATTAGATGAGGATGTTATCCATGTCAATTTGTTTGCAGACAAACACATTTTCCTTGTCTCATCGTCTAACCCCTAGTATGGAGACATTGTTTTATATCTTCAAACCTCGAAGTTTGCTCAGCATCTCTCGTGATATGATCGACGACGTGTTAGATACCAAGCCAAAAAGTAAACCATTATCGGTGACACTCTATATCATTAAGGAATAGATAGTATCTTACATCGTTGCTTAACTCACGAGGAAGTCGAGTCAGTCCTAAATGATTACCACAAAGGGGCTTGTGGTGGTCATCTATCCAGGCTTGCGACAACCCAAAAAATCCTACAAGCCAGTTACTTCTGGCCCACCATATCTAAAGATTGCATTGAAGTGGTTAAGAAGTTTCACCCCTGCCAGGTGTTCACTCAGAAAATGCGCTCGCACCCAGCCCCCCTTCACCCAGTCATGATTGTCGATCCCTTCACCAAGTGGGGGGTAGATTTCGTTGATTGCAACCCAACTTCGGCTGGGGGGAATCAACACATTATCATGGTTGTCGACTACTTTACCAAGTGGGATGAAGTCATGCCTATCATAAAATCTAATGGGAAGACTGCAACCTTCTTTGTGTTCAACCAAATTATCTTTCGGTTGCGTATCTCGAGTGAGATTGTCACTGATCATGGCAGTCACTTTCAGAATGAAATGATGGTAGAAATAGCATCAAAGATGGGGTTTAGACATGGTCACTCATCTCCTTATTACCCCTAGGTAAATGGGCTAGTAGAGGCCATTAAAAAGTCTCTCAAGACCATTTTGCAAAAAAAAGTCAGCCAAAGTAATTCCTATTGGCACATGATGCTATATCCCTCGCTTTGGGCATACCAAACCTCGGTCAAGACTGTCACCGATTTTTCCCCTTTTCAGTTAGTACACGGTGTTGAGTCGATAATTCCTATTGAATACGAAATCCCTTCTCTCAAGTAGGCAATTGAGCTCCTACCTGACACTTCGGATTTAGAGCGACGCCTCATGCACCTAAAGAGTCTTGATGAGCAGCATCGAGACGCCTTTACGGCTATCGAGGAAAACAAGAAACGTGTCAAGGTTTAATACTCCAAGTATGTCTGTCCTCGGTTGTATGCTGAGGGTGAATTGGTCCTCTTGTATGACCAAGCCAAAGAACCGCTAGGGGCAGGGAAGTTTAAACCCATGTGGCACGGTCCTTATATCATGTTATCTGTTCTATAAAAAGGAGCCTACGAGTTGGAAGATTATGAAGGGAATAAACTAGCCGAGCCCATAAATGGGCTCTACTTGAAAAAGTATTACGCTTGAGCCCTAGGCTTGGGAGAAAAACTTTGTATACTAATTTAATTTTGGTGTATGTACATCTTTTTCACCTTTTCTTTTTGTCTTTGGCTTGCTTATCGAGTTTTCCCTTTTGGTTGGCAAATGTCAACGGAGTCTTCGGTCTACCTAGGATTCATAGAAGGAGCCAGTCATCATACATAGAACTTGGCTTCCACCGCTTGGGTGATTTACTCACCCGAGGGTCTGCTGGTGTCTTCAGGTGGCATATGCCTAGGGCCATCCATGAACAATGTGTCCGAATATAGTGTCACCATAGAAATTTTGCGCGATGCCATCTCACATGGTATTCACTCTCTAGAGGTTCGCTTGGATTCTCAGTTAGTAGTATGTCAGTTGAATGGTCGTTACCATGTGCGTGATCCTACGTTACTCCATCGATTCCTACGGGTATGTATTTTAGAATGACAATTTGATTTTATTACATATTTTCACATCCCTGGAAGTTCTAATCATGTATCCGATGCCTACACTAATTATGTTTTAGAATGGAATTTGTCACATTAATAAAGTAAAGAAAACCATTAAATCAATGTACACATTGTAAGATATGAGTAAAGCTGAAAAATCCCTCTTTATATATTTCAAAAATATATGGTGTTTATATTACGAAATTGGGGCTAAAACCCTCAAAATACATATACAACCAATATACATATCCCATGACATTTATTCCTGTGGCGCCAAATGTGTATCATGATAGCAAACCATGGCATTTGCAAGACGTTGGAAGAGTCGTACCCATGCTCTAGGTACACCAAAAACCTGCCACTGCATGGCTTCAGGTAGATCCTCTACCTGAACCATAGGAATCCTCTGTGTCAGATGAGACAAGTTTCCCTACACGTTCTTTAGGACTCTCTCTGCTTCTCCTCCCACTGCCTCATCTCCCTAGTGCCTCTATCTATGTCATAAGAATCCATATGGTCGTTGCAGATCCACATCTGCAAATCACACAAGTATCTAGTTAATATTAAAGCACGATCCAAAAATATTTTTGTTTCCTTAAATACAAAAATACAAAAAAATGAAATATGTAAAAACATTTTACCTATGGTGCCATAAGCGGCCCCTGGTAGAAGTGGCATATCTGGGTCTCCTTTGAAATCAATCCCCGCACCAATTGTAGATAGTAGGCCTCGCACACTCTAGTGAATGAAACATAATTGGTCTTGATGCTTGATGTAGCGAGGTCGATCCTATGATCCTGGTAAGCATGAGCACAATAATCTTCAAGTTGAGGTTACCTATAGCTCAGATGGGGATTTGGCTTCCCACCATGGGAGTCCCTGCAACATAGTGGGCCTCGATATACTCCTCGACCTTCATCCCACTCCCTGCCCCACATGAATTGAGGTCCAAAACCTCTCCTCGGCGTGAAAGTTCGGTCAAGAAGTAGATGTCCTCTACTTCGATCCTTAATGGTTAAACATCAAGGATAAAACTTTCACTATCAGGATCCCAATAGCCCACCAACATCTCCAACAACCTCACTTGGGTCCTCATTCCTTTGAGAGCCCAAAAATTGTACAAACCACATCTTTTTAGAGCTGCTTGAGCCACCAGATCTCAATCCACTGCTACATCTACCTCCTCATGCTCTCTCTCTCTCCATTCCAACACCATCCTGCAAAAAACAAATCATTTTTGAGTTAGAAACCCTTCTTTTTTTCCATTTGTGTATGTATACGTGTTTTATCCACAAACAGTCGTGGGTAGGGCCTGATATACGCCTCCCTATGGTTCACACAGGGGCGTATGTCTAGTCGTATACACGACCTATTCATAGAAACCCATGTATATCGAAAACTCCAAACCACACCCTAAAAAACTAGCAAAATAAAACCTAATTCAAAAATGTAAACCATTGAATTTGAAGAGGATGGGATGAAGAGTCACCTGATCCAGACGATTCGTGATTCTGTTGCCTATCACTCCCGCAATCGTCATTTGAATCCTGGAGGTTTTTTAGTCCAAATTGCACTATTTGGGTAAAAATGAAAATGATACAGTAATTTTTTATTTTATTACTATTTAGAAGCTATTTTTTCGCACTTGATATAGTTTTACACTATTGTTTCACCTAACGGACTAATTCAAGAATGGTGTTAAGCTGGTTTTTGCAGTTTTGACTCAATTTTCTTGTGGATTTCAACGTCATAGTTGACTGTTCGTCTCCACAGACATGTATATTCATAACCTAGCATATAAGATAGGTATCTACTCCATCATGCATTTTTTCATTATCCTTTGACTACCACTTTTTACGCCTTAGGTACGAACCCATTTATTGCGACGCATAACCCCCCATCTGCTATTAATAGCGTCATTAATAAATGGTAGAGAATTACCAAACACATGTACCTTATTTAGAACCTCTTTGTCATTTGGTACCCATGCCGAGTTTTTCCATAGGAACGGAAGTCCATTATAATTCAATACATGACTGTATGATGAGCCACATTTCTCATTCATGCACACGCGACCTTATTACCCACGGACTCCCAAAAACAAGTCTCAGTTAATCTCTTTTCCAACTCATCCAAAAATTGAAAAGATCGCCAAGTGATTTTTCCCTTTCATGCTCATTAAAATTGGATTTGAAAGGTCACGAGTCTTAGTTAAGCTCTTTTTCGACTCGCTACCAAAAATTGAAAAGATTGTTGAGTGAACTTGTCTTTTTCACACTCGTAAATCAGATTTGAAAAGACGTCTATTTGGCACAAGTTTACCCCTTTTTCACACCAAGTAGACTAAAATATATAAAAAAGGACATTTTTTGGCGTTAAGTTGTGATTGCATCTCATGCCCTCGCTTGTAGTATTGAGCCTTTAGTCGGTTCTCGCTTTGCATTATAAACCGTTGCCTAAGTAGTTTTCATCCTCAACCAAGAAGAGCCTTGTTTATATCCTTTTCAATTTGACACCCTATACCCTGGAGGGAACATCACCCTGAGTGTCCATCTCCCGCATGCATTTCCTTGCATTAAGCATAAGTACATTCCACTACTGGAACTAGTTTTGCTTACTTGCGACACTCGTTCTCTCCTCTGTATCATAGCATTCATTTTTTATGAAAAAACAAAAAAATATGGGCGGGAAGGGAGTACTATATTGTAATTAGCAGCACTCGTGCCACCTTTGAACAAAGCACAAAGTTATTGAGTCCTTGTGTCATCATAATTTTGGGTTTAGCATGGCCTTAGGAAACTGATCTCGCTACAGATTTTTATCTACCGACTGGTTACTCTTCCAGTCCCTATAGAGAACGTTATTGATGCCTCCTACATCTAATTGTCACATCATTGAGTCCATGCTACCAGAGTCCACCATATGTATCATTCTCTTGTTCAAAGGAAGTCTATCAACCTGTGTCGGCCACTCCTCAGAAATATTGACATTGCATGTCGTCCATACCCTCAGTTTGTCTCAGAATCACATGATACTTGGTTCTTATCATGCACGTTGTCCCTACTTTCATCATTGGTAGGTCACCTTGAACCCAACAATCAACATTTCATCATTGGTCATTGATTGGGTGGTTTCCCTTATGTTCGACGACAATACATCTATTCACACTTTGGGATTCGTGCAGTGTCTTGGATTCCATTATCCTTATTGGTGGTTTCCTCGCCTTTGTCAGTAGTTTTTCATCATTGGTTGCTATTCAGAGGATCCTTTTTTTGTACCTCTTGCATTTTGCACACATAAAAGACACACATGGTCATTGGTTTGTGAACATGTTCTTTGTCCGATCTACACCAAATCATGAAGCTCCTGCTTTGTTCCTCGTGCTGACTGATAAAATATGACTCAATGATCTCCTTTCAATGGGTCTCTTTCCATCAACTTCAGCTCATTTATTCTAGATATGGGACCTAGAGTTTTATGAGTACCTTGAGGCTTGCATTCATTAGTGGTAGGCTCTCTTTCCATTGACAGATGGGAATACATCAATGTCTCATGATCAATGGATTTCTAAGTGTTCGACATAGACTACTTTTTCACACTTGTAGGAATGTACTCGGTGCCTTGATACCTACTTTCATTAATGGTAGGTTGTCTCGCGTTTGTTAATGGTATACCTCAATGACCGGTAATCAAATGATCTTTCATCGTGTTCGACCTCAACTCCTTTATTCACATGATGTAGACTTACACCTTTGGTTGATAATGTAGAAGACTTGAAGACATCACTATGTGGCCGCAACTTTCCCGAGTTGTTGCTTCCCCTTCAGTGGAACAGTAACTATTTGACTTCAGTGATCATGGGAGATTAGATTGTACTTCCTGATATATAGATATCTTTAGATTGATTTTGAGACTGGTTTCATTGGGCCTTGTTTGTGACTATGACAACTTTTGGCATGTAACCGCATTTGTATTTTCCTATTCATGGCCACGAACACTTGTTTGGTATATTTTCCACATGGATCTGCATGGTATTCTTGGTAGCCATGTATGCAAAGTCAATACATAATGTAATGAGAAATTGAGTTCGTCCATATTGTTCTCTACCACTCCACTTCTGGGTTATTTATAATGTATTTTGGACATCGCAGATACTCCTA
Organism: Picea engelmannii; assembly: GCA_009831015.1. Taxonomy (NCBI): domain Eukaryota; kingdom Viridiplantae; phylum Streptophyta; class Pinopsida; order Pinales; family Pinaceae; genus Picea; species Picea engelmannii. Next base: position 8,827 of record ML827184.1, on the reverse strand, counting down.
TGATCTCACACATTAGGCGACACATGTTATAGCAAGATTTGCCTCACCATTGCTATATTTCACAGAGGGCCTTTTTCCATTTCCCTATGCAGACTTATCATCCCTTTTTGATGGATCTAGAGCTAAAAATATACATTTTTCCACATATACGCTCCCTATCAATTATACAATATGTGTATACGCTTGCTTCTCCACTACAACTCGTGTGTATCGAGATTTGTGCCAAAAAATACAAAATGAGGTCAGGTTTCCATGTCACGACAGAAGATCTTTGATCCCTGGCCTTCCATATACTGGAAACGTTCCGACTTGGCCCTTCAGTTGCATTCTGAAGGCTATAAGAGCACAATTTCAAGCTATGGAAAAGAGGAGAAAGCATTCAACTTTGAGAGAAAAGTTACTCTAGAGAAATTACTTCATATTGAGTCTGCATCCCTTTGTCCCTCAAGTCTTAACACATTGTTCAGCCCCCAAGCTCTTTCTCTATTGTTGAGAGGACCTCATTTCCTCTTTCCTATGAGCTTGCCTTTGGTGGAGGATTTAAGTGGTGGAGATCATGTTGGAAGGAACTCAGTTTCTTGGTTTTGAACCATGCCAACATAGAAGTTTGTAATGTTGTCACTTTTGCTGATTAATTATTAATAGAAATACTCCTTTCTCGTCCTATTGGTATCTTGCAAATATATGATTATTATCCATGGGCATGTTTGTAATGTTTATTAATGGATTATGCGATCTAATGTGATAACCCATTTTATATCATCATTATGTACTTGCTCTACTTGTTTATCGAGAACTTCTTGTAGGTATAAAGCTTTGGGTCAAAGTGCTCAACAGTGGAACATCATCAAACATTGGATTGAGGTAGGCCTCTTTCTTATATTGCACATTAGTCTATATAGCATGTGCTGGAATTGAGTTGATTTATGCAGTCATACCTGTCTGTTGTGGTTTACCCTTAGCCATATGTTGGATCAAGGTATGCCTTTTTAATGCACTATGCCAAGGAGAAGTCTGAGGCCTTCCCTAGGTAGAACTGCTAAGGGTTGGGTCCCTGCATGCTCAATCCTGTGATCAGGGGGATTAGTGTCGGATCCACAGTAATCTTCTTGTCGAGCCACATGTATCCACCATGATAGCATGATAAGAGGAGTTTAACGCAAGCGTTAACCTCCTGATGTCGGCCAAAATGAGGGATCTTAATCACGTTGAGTATAGTGGACTGCGCCAACTCCTTTATCCATGACTGGGTGACAATGTGAGGTTTCTTCCCTGTGGTCTTCATTAAGTATCTATGAGGGCCGAGCATGGCGTGGTTCTTTTTGTTTCTAAGGTTAAAGTCACTATTCTTTAGGGATGGGATCTGTCCCAATTGGCTTCCAACTACGCGTATCCCCTTCGGGATGTACGCAGTGATAAAAGTGTACTTGTAGTCCCGTGGGATGTTGTCGCGGTTAACTACTCCAACCAAAGGCGGGATATAATCAAGTAAGATCGATGGGATCTACTTCGCATTAGCCATATCTTCACGATGCTTACTTCGCTTCTCAGTCGTAGGGTTAGTATGGCCCAAATGTTTTGCAGTTGAAGGGGAGGTTTGCAGTCCCCTAGTCAACGATGCCTGAATACCTTCATACATAGCTCTTTCAGCCATAAAATTCTTAAGGACCTCTTCGACAAACTTCTCTAACTCAGATTGTTCGCCCAACATTCTTAGTTTTATACGGATAATTTTGGGTAGGTGAACAGACAAGTGGGGTAAACAAGAAGATGGTGATGTCTAGGTTCTGAAATCAGAGCTCAACACACAATCAGTTCTCTATTAGCAACGTTAATCACAGATGGTGAAAAGTGGTCCCGACGTAGTGACCAATGGGTTAAATAAGAAAGTGTCGTAACAAATTATTCCAATGGGAAAGACTTCTTCCTTTAACTCGAATCTGTCCATTATGGAATGGTCTCAACGTCCCAAACACGGTATATTTTCCCATAAATGTGTTTCCTAGCCATTCCAGAGCATCATTCTAATGGTGGGGGCGCTTCCAACGGTCATATAGATTTGATGAGGCGAAGTCCCATTCTACGTAGTCCTGCTATTCCAGCGAGGTTCAAAACCTACAACCCTGCCTCCTGCAAAGTCTTCTCTATAACCTCCTATAGCTTTTCTAAATTGGCTTTATTCTTATTGAGATTCCTTGCCTTCTTTCCTGTGATCTACGTCTCTCTAACTATTTATGGATTCCTCTTTCCATTCTTATTATTATTTTCTTCTATCGTAGTGACTTCACAGTGCTGATGTACTTCCAATGGGTTCGATGTTAATATCCTTTGCATTACCACTTCCTGGGTGGACATACTTTCTTCTTGCATGGATAGGTCCTTCAAACCTTCTTGCGTTATTTCGACAGCTAATTCTCTTGCCTTATGTTGCTTCGACTTAACTTCTCGTTCTTCTATTATTCAATCTATTTTCCTACCTATGAAATCCCTTAGTTATTGTTTTTTCTTTTCTGTAGCTTCTTCCTCCGCTTTCCTTCTGATCTGATCCTTCTCAATCCAAGTCTTTCCTAACAAAAGAGGGAAAGGAGCATTGTTCTCAACAAACTTAATGACTTCAAATTCCTCTTCATTCGACGTTCCAATAATAATACTAGGTACATTAGTAATTCTTCCACATAAGGTTATCATGTTTCCTTTGAATAAACCTATTCTTCCCAATGAAGATACTATAGTAGGCTTTCCCATAATTTCCCAAGTGCTTTCTGTCATAATATTCACTTGTGTTTCTTCATCCAAGACACAGTCTATGTCTAAGTCTCTTATTCTTGTGCCTATGCGCTATTTTTCTTTCATGATCTCTGGTAAACTGCCATATTTTTTATCATTCATTGCTTCTTTTAACTGTACTAATGTAGTCTAAACTTCCTCTGATCCTTTCTCTTTCTAATCTTCTAACATGCTTTTATTCTCTTGACTCATGTTCATTTGTTCAAATTTATCAATCATCCTTGGGCAATCCTCAACTTCATGACCACAAATTTTACAACAAAGAAAAATAGGACCTATACCAGGGCATTTCTTAGCAAGATGTCCTGGTCTTCTGCAGTTATAACATAGGGTTAATCCTCTCTTCCTCTTGTACTGTGCACTAGGATCACAATGCTGGTCCTGCATTTTGAAAAAAATATTTCTAGGTTCCTACATCCAATTATTAGTCCAAAAATTCTTTCTATGCATAGGAATAACATATGTTTCTTGATTTCTATTAGCCTTACTTAGATCAACTCTTTCTTTCTTTTATTCCCTAGCTTTCAGACTAGGACATAATCTATTAAATATACTTAAATTCATGCTTTCGAAACAAAAATTTCCACTTATATTACTCTTATCAAAACACAAAGCTTTACCTCTTTGAAGATCTTACCTCTTTTCTTCAGATCGTGTTTCTTTCTTATCACAGAGATTCACAAGTCAAGTAGAATACTGTGCACTACAAAAACATACTACACACATAGCTTCTCTTCTCTTTACTTCAGTTCTCAACAATCACAGTTTCAGGTCCCAACAATGGAACCATTTGTTGGCACAACTATAGACCCAAGGTTCAATGCTTCAACAATGCACCAACAAAACCCTAACTATCGATGCTTTGGAAAACACCTATGAAGTAGGTGAAGTCTCACCCGAGTTAGAGGTAGGGGGGGTTATAGGACTCAAGTGTCTGTAACCAAGCTGGGACATAGATCTGTGATTATAATACTTCACAAAGTACTTCGAATATAACATTCATTATCTTATCAACTTCATTCACATCAAAAAACAAACCCTAAGGATAGATCGACGTAGTAACAATGACTAAATACACATCACACTTAGAATCATAAGATAGATCTATCACCTTCAACATAAATAAATCACTAAGCATTCATGGATCTATCTATCATATATAATAATCAATGCACCAAGAAGATTCTGATTCACAACATAAACATCATAGCACAAAGAAAACCATCAACATAGGATATACGTGGTTCACCTCAATGTGGGGTTACGTCCACCAACGACTTCTTCTTCTTTATTAGGCTTCAATCTCTTACATTCATCTTCTCATGTGCACTAAGCCATAGAGCCAAGATTTGAACCAGACAGGTGATCTGCGCACTAAGAACTAGATCCACCTTCCCAAAATTAGGTCAAGGCACAAAGCCAACTTCTCTATCAAGCACGAAGCCTTACATACATGCTTTGTTGCACAAAGCAACTCAGAACTACTTGCCTCTTGCACTTAGCTAATTATATCCCCCTCACTACATTACATTCTTTCTTATTTATACTTTTACATTTACAAAAAGGCCGAATCATGGGTAAACCCATGGGCCAACATCCCATAACCCGTTACAAAACCCTAATAACCCCATGCTGGGTCCACAAAGCCCACAAACAAGTGAGATCCGTGATCTTAGCTCCACCTAGGTGCTCCTTCCTTGATCACTGCGTCGAAGTCCAAAAATTGGTCAAACCTGACCAATATTTCCTCAAAATTTGGTCGAGGGCCAACAAGAATATATCTAATTCAAAACTTTTTCAATGGCCAAAAATAATGATTTATCTTATCAAAATTTTCAAAACACAAACTGTTGTAATCAAAATAACATTTTCCTTATTGAATTAACAACAAAAATACCTCGGTATCATTTTCCTTGAATTTGAAGAGATCTAAGATGATGTTGTGGAGACTTCCTTGCTTCCTCAATCCATCACCAATTCCATCACCATTTCAACATGGCTCTGATACCATGTTGACAAATTTTCCTCATACACGTAATTTTATTAATAAGGAAAAAGTGATTACAATCTGAAGTGAGGACTCATAATCAAATTGTTAATCTCACTTGAAGAAGGAGATTGTTTATATAGATCAAATTTAAACTACAATATAGGAGAACAACCAATCACATAATCACATGAGTATGATAGGTGTCCTTTACATAGAATCTACGTGTCCTTATCCTAACAAACTAGAATAAACTAATTTCTAAAAACATTTATACTATAAAATACTTAGAATATAGAACTTTAGGATTATGAGGCTAACAATATGAGCCTCCTTTGATTGATGATCAAGGAGAGCATGTTCATATTCCTTCCATAGATGACTTCTTTCCAGAATATCTTTCAGAATTGCATGAGGATACAATCCTTGACAAGAGGACGAGAACTTCAAAATCAGGGAATGTGGAATACCTTCATGTTGGTCTTAGAGGCATAAATCCAAGAAAAGATAAATGGATTGATGTTGGAAATGTGAGGAAACTGTACCCTCATTTTCATATTGACTAAAAGTACCCTTTTGAAGGTCCAAAAGCTTCCCAATGGGGAGGACTGATCTAGGGGATCAAAATATGCTATAAAATTAAAGTGCTCGAAATTTCTCGAAAATGGATTCATTGTGTATATCTCGTCCTCACGATCCCAACCCAACTTGAATGGGCTCAAAGGGACATCATATGCAAGAGATATTGCGTTCTATCCACTTTGTCAGACATGCAAAAAAGTGTTGACTGTACAGTCCGTACAGTCAGACTGTGCAGACTATACTATTGACGTGGTAGTGGGACCATACTGAACACATGGCAGGTGGTGATTTGGCATCTTATGTGGCAATGTTTGAGGTGGACCTATCCAGTACTGACATGTGGCATACATGTGGATGAATATAAGGGTACCACGTGGCCTAGCTAGGGGTTGCCACTTGGCACCCCCCATGTGGTGTAAAATTTGTTGGAGTCCATGGGGATAGAAGTGGGACCTCCAACATTGGCATAGTCTTTGCGTATATCGGACCACCACCCCACCTACCACATGTTTCTTAAACCATAATCTTAAAACATACATTTGAACTTGAGTTAACTTTCGGTTGGGTAGAGAAAGGACTGGGGCTTAGCCCCAGCCCTCGGTCATGAGACTTACCACACTACAACATGACCATTAGCATAGATACCAACGGTCTTATCCAGCTGGGTGTTACATTTTAGGTTGGCACTAGGTCACATGGGCCATGCGACTGACCCCTCCATCGGAAAAAGGTACTTTGCTCCCTAACCGTGCGACATTATGCTACAATTTGCGGAACGAGCGTGCGTGTTGAGTTTTTGGCACAGAAATGCTCGGGAGCTAGCTTAGTGATACACAGGTGCGTTTTGGCAAGCATGCAGAACAAGCTATTGGGGAAAAACATCTAGAGTTGTATTTTTCTCAGTTTTTGGCCAAAACAGGTGTAGGAAGAGCCCAACTAGGGGTTTTTGGACATTCTGGTGCCATTGGAGCCATCTATTTTGCATTCTTAGCATTGTAAAGAGTTTCTTTTGACACTTTGAGCATTAATGAAAATGATCCATTGGAAGCTGGACTAAGAGATGTAGCCCAAGAGTGTGGTGAACTCCCTTGTCATTTTGTTGTGTTATGTGCTTGTTTTTTATGGCTTCTTATGACTGTTTATACTGCTCATATTAAGTAAAAAATCATTAAGTTTATGTTCTTGTAAACTTGATCCAATTTCCTATGTCACATAAAAATTTCACTTGCAAATTTGTACACACAAGCCTTTTTAATTTTTAGATCAACTTTGGAGGAGTCCGATGAATATAGAATGACCTAAAAAACATCATTATAATGTGTTAGAATGATTATTAATGAATTTAAAATTGAAGCCATATTGGCAAAAGAAAAGGGGGGTGGTTAATAAGAATAATATCAATATAAAGTTGGATTAATATAAATTACAACACTATGAGTGTTGGAAGGCTTAGGAAAGGTAAATTTGGGAAATATTGACCCAAAAATGGAAGTAAGGGATGAAGATGCAATACCAATATTACATATGGGTTGGAAATGTGGAGTGGCCAAGTTGGACTTGGTTGGAATGTGCTCAAGAAAAGGGAGAAACAATGCACATATGATCAGAGTGAGAGTATATAATGTTGCTAGAATCTAGTGGGATTTGAGAATATCCAAAGATAGCAAAGGAAGTTGGAAAATTCTACATGAAACTACAAGATGCTAAGGAATTTGTTTTCATAGAAAATGATGAACATGACCAACAGGGAAACCATGATAAAGATGGATAATTACTTAAATATTTTCTTTCTGCATTGATATATTTCTTAATATTAAGAAATAAGCTATATGTTGATAGTTTTAAATCACATGAATGCTAGAAATTCCAGAGATTAGATATTTTGAATATGCACTAGAGGGTATATTGAGAAGTGATGCAGAGCACATATATAAATCCTTGAGCATATATGATATGACTATAGACTAAGAGTATTTTGGTAGTATATATATATATATATATATATATATATATATATATATATATATAATTGTTATGATAATCAAATATGGATAATGATGGACTATGTAACTAGGAAAGGTTTATATCATGGATGAATATATAGCTGATGCAACTGCAAATGACAATCAATCTTATGAAGATAAGAGGAGGAAAATAAAATGTTGATTAAGAGGTTGGTGAAAAAAGTATGTGATCCTCTATAACACACCAATTGATCAGGTAGCACCAAATAAGCTAATGGAAACCACGAATGTATGGATTTAGTGTGATTATGTTTCATATATACTAAAGGGAATTTAGGTAAGAATTCCCTAAATTGATATTTGATATTTAGATTGATATGTTTATGTGGTTTGGATGCATTTATGTGAATGATATACCACTTGGTGTGGTAAAGGAATAAATCCTTGGACATATAAAATTTGTATAATCTTTTGAATTCGTCCATATGAGATAAAATGACATGTCAAGTTGTGTGGTTATGAGCTAATAACCAAGGAAGGTGAGATTTATAATCCTGTTATAAAAGTGAATGCTAGGAGATATAGTCATTTGTTAGGCCATAATGTTGTCGAATATGGAAAAAATATATCACTACACAAGTGTCCAATGGTTTCCCTACTTTTATTGGTGTCATCATCATGTTAATTCATATGTCATCATATTAATTCAAATTATGTGGAATCCACGACTGTGTCCATGAGTTATTTATGGGATTAAGAAGAATTTTTTTACATTTGAGTTCTCCTTGTTTCTAGCATAAGATATTTCTTGGCCAACCTCCATTGGAGCACTGGAAGGAAGTGGGATAGCATGAGGAACTATTTAGGAGTGAAGGGGATTCCGTTCATTGTTTTACAAAGGGATAAGGGGGAAAGAGAGGCTAGAGAGTGGGACTACTACAAAAATAATGTGCTAAAAGGTAATTCCTTGGATCTAATAGGTATCTATTGGGAAAAGTGATGAAAACCATAACCATAGACAATTAATTTCCCATTGTTTTTTCATTACCTATCATTTCGTGGCACCTACATGAGTTGGTGCCTATGGCCGAGTGGAAAAACACTCCCATGGAGTTATTTTCCCCAAGTGTAGCTAATAATAAATTATAAGTATTATAAACTTATTTCACTAATGTGATGATGTTTAATGTTGTTGTTTCCACTATATATGAGATTTGTGTTCTTTTTCCAGAAGATACAAGTTTGAAAATTGACACTGGGCTCAAGAGTGCACACTAAGTTGTCTAGTAATTATTTATATGCAGATTTTGAGGCTATCACAACTATATGTTATATTGTAGAGGGAAAATTTCTACCTCTGTCTTGCAAATTAATTTCCAACCATGTTAGTTTGATGCAAATAGCCTTGTGGGTATGTCAGAAGGGGCCATAACCAATAAGTGAATGCAATTATATGCATGTGAAATAATTTCATATCAATACTATTGTAAATGCATATGAATGTTGC
>ML827183.1:78484-90873 GCA_009831015.1 Picea engelmannii | reverse complement strand
TCCAACCTGAAGGAATCTCCAAATCCCTTATTCTTCATCTCCAACTAAAAGGAGGCTACAACCCCCTTTACTTTCCTTGTCCAGTTTCCTCGAAATATAAATGTAGATAAATTGTCACTACCATAATCACTACCAATGTCACTACCATTATCACTGCCACTATCACTGCCACTGCCACTGTCACATCAACCTATGACCTTTCAACCTGTTACTATATCCAACCTATCACATCAACCTATCATTGTATCCAACCTGTCACATCAACCTATCACTGATCATCCTATCCAACCTGCCACTATTATAGATACTCAACCATATACTTTCACATGTATTATATACCAAGTATACCTCTCAACTAGATTTCCAACATCACTAGCACATGCCTCTATCAAGCATGTGCCAATATCACCAACACATAATCCCAAGTTATGTGTCTCAACCATGTACCAAAGCCTGTACTAAACCATCAACTTGTACCATACCAAGCATCAACCATGTACCAAACATTTACCAAATCATGAATCAACCAAAACTTGTGCCATACCATGTGGAAACACCATATCATTCATCAACTACGTATCTCACCACAAAGACCTCTACCATACCATGTGACAACCATGCACAAACCTCCACCAATATGCCAATATGACCATGATCTGCCTCAATCACTATTCCAACATGAAGTGTCCAACATGAATCAAGAACCAAGATATGCCTCAACAAGTATGATACCAACATCAACAAGACATGCATTCAATCATGTACCTCAAACTATGTGCCCCAAGTTTGTGAAAAACATGTGTCTCAACTACGTTTCAACATCATCGAGATATACCTTAACCAATACATCAAATATATTTCTCAACCAAGTATCATATCATGCATGATATGCCTCATAAATCAAGTACCTAAACATCACCAAGAGGTACCAACATAACAAAACATTTACCTCAGGTATATTCCTCAAACCATATGCCAATTTCTCAACCAGCATATAAAACACATGGCTCAAGCATGCTCCACAAATCAACCATCTACCATAACCTAATCATCAAAACACATATAAAACATACCTCTTAACTCAAGAGTTCTTGGAAAATCTGATCTTAGACCAACCTAGGCAATCCTAAGTTTCAACACCTTGGTACCAACATTCTTCTCAATTATACAAGTCCCTAGCTAGAAAGACACTAGCTGGCACACAAGGATGCCTTGCTTGAAATATATAGGACAACATGTGAGTTCCTCACTAGAAAAATATGGGATGAACTGTGAGGATGACCCTAATCAAGGTTTCCTTCTATTTTCCCTCTCTCTTCTGCAATCCCAAAAATCTCGCACTTCTCCTGCTTCGCTACCTCAAAATTCTCCGTCGCAAACTATCCAAAAGATCACAATACTAGACCATAACATTCACAAGATAGATCTTCAATGTAAGTGTGTTATTATACTTGTGAATGACTCCTTAAGGGTTATTTATACTTTTACTAGATAACCTCTTTCCTTAAACTTAGGGCTTCTAGACATTTATTGTTACAACCACATTACCCTTTCAGTCATTAACTTGTAACCAACTAGGGATTCTTGACCATTCTTTGGGGCTTCCAACTTCACAAGGCCATATCTCCCTAACCGTGAGGAACCATGTTGCATTCCACATATCAAAGGAAACAAAATGATGTGTACTATCCATCCATAATAGTATTACCTACAATTACAATTTCCTTCATGCCATTTTTCCTCAATCAACTTCAGGTTTCATAACCACACCTCTTGGGCTACATGTATACTACATCAAATGAACCTAACTAACTCACCATCAATATCTATCATACACATTTCACTCAACTTTCCAATATATTTGGACCTTTCCAAGGGGTTGTACTACATAGAATGCACCCAACTAACTCACCATCAATATCGATCATACACATGTCAATCAACTTTCCAACATCTCTGGACCTCTCCAAGTGTTGAAATTAATCTCTAAGGGTTGAAATCAATATCTAATGGTTTGAATAAATGAAAACCAATTGTCCATGTTACACATAAAAATTCCACACTTAAGTGTCGCAAGTGTCACAAAGTGACGTTTAACCTTAGTAAGTGTCTCATGCACTTTTTAAAGTGTTGTATGCATATTAATAAGTTTCACATGAACTTTCCCAAGTGTCACAACTCTTTGACATGATGAAAGACAATTCCATGACCCCTAAGTCACATTGGAGGAATAAAACCATCATTTGAAAGTCATAAACATACTTTTCACTTGGAAATTCGACCATTTCTTGTTGAAACTTACATTTCTTCATTTATTTCCAAATCTTTCCAACAAGATTTGGAAAGATTTTATTTTACGAAATTTCATTTTACGCTATTTCTTCCTGCAATTTTGTTTCTTCCAGTGATTTAAATGATCCTATCTTGTAGCGATACCCTTGTTCCCTTCCCTTTCTGCTCATGATATTGGCATGCATGCAAAGGTTGAAACAAAGGCCCTTGGTCTCAAATCCTCATTTGATTGGGTTTATGTTTGGACTTGCTTCTAGTGTAAATTTTTTCAAACCTTAACTCACCCAGAATCTAAGAAATCAAGTGCTCACTGCTCACTCTAACTATTACCTTATGCCACCTTTACAATCTTAGTGGGATCGAGAGAGTAGGTGAAATGCTTCCCAACTCGTTATTTTCATTTTATTTTAAAAAAATGTAAATTCTGAATGATGTAAATCCTTGGGTGTTGGTGATCCTTTGTTGCATTGTGATGGAACCCATGGGAATTTTTACAATTCTGAGAATAAAACCTGTTCTCTGTATAATTAAGATATCCATGTGATGAGGATGAATTCCCTTTCCAGGTGCAGCTGGATTGGGTATAAGAATTAATTAAAAAAAAATAAAAAATTATTCGTTGAGGTTATCATTTCAAATGGAAATGGCATACCATGGTAGTAATCTTGAATGTTGTTTATATATTTTCATGGTAATGTTTTTTCCACTTGCTTAATATTAATTTCCTTTTGGTAATACTAAAATTACATCTCAATTCAACTTAGAATTGTTCAATCTTAAGATATTGAAATTATAGCTTGTCAAATCCTATAATTCACTCAATCATGGCTATCCTTTCAAAATTACAACTAGCATAAAGATGGATCATTTAATTCTTTTAATATTTCTACCAGTAAACATGTTCTGCACTAATAACCATTTGATAACATGTATATTGTAACCAAGTACTAGTTCATAATATATGTATATGTATATGTATACTGGACCAAACTACCAATTCACCATGTCATGCATATTACCTAGGGTGTAGATAATCTAATAATGTAAAAGTAGGTAATGAGAATATTTTTTACCTACACATAATTCAATCATGTGAAAGTTCTTATGAATATCATTACTATAACCCAAGGCTTGTTCTTCAATTTTGTGGGCTTACCTTGAATGGTTTTTCTTGAAATTCTAGAGTGAAAAATTCCTTGGCATAGCCCGTATATGAACTAATTTATTATCTTACCACATTCCAAAGAAACCTTTAGTATAGATGGAAAAAGGTACTTGCATGCTTGGAATTTCCATACTTCGAAGAATGTTCTAAGTGAAGTGGAAGAATTTATAACCTCCTTTACATTATAGGTGGCCCAATGTTTACTTATATACTTGGAAGTGGGGTCTAGGAGAATTTTTTCAACTCAAGCCTTTTCTTGTATTCACACCTCTTTAAGGGACTTACAACTTGTCATGTTGTTTCTCTTCTTATTTTTAAAATTTATTTCTTGTTATGTTCCATAGGTGGTAATTGCATCTATTAAATCAACATATGTTTTTATAGTATAATTTTCTTCTGCTCCATGAATAATTGATGATTAAGATTGATTCATTGATCTAGTTTGAATTTGGGATTATGATTATATTAGTGGGCATTAGAAACCTCCTCGTTCCTCAGAACAGTCAGCAGTCCTGATACCTTAAATGGTCAAAATCAATCAGATGAATCCTCAACTTGAGCATTGCTTATGTGTCTTCGAGGTCCTAACCATGCAGGATAGGTTCGGTGGAAAATTTCATTATGTTATATTTAAGTGATGAGTTGATTGGAAATGATGTTAATTTCAGATGAAATTGATGAATTTGCAAATTTAGTGATTAATATATGATGTGTCGCTATTAATTATGTTGAGGCATTGATTATGTTTTGTTATTAATTAGGATGAAATGTTGATGTTGTTTCTATTCATTATGTGGTGACGTTTAATTTCCTAAATATATATATATTTACCAACTCTACATCATTACGGGTTTTCGTAACAGATGGTTCGTAGCATATGGTATCATAGTGGGTTCAACCCTGCGACTTGGGATCATTACACCTTCCATGGTATTAAAACACTAGATTAATAACTTATCACTAATTAAAATTGAAACTTTTCCATGCAGGTAATCATGTTTAGAGGACTTCATGGAGGTAGATGATGTTAAGCTAGGGGGAGAGGTGTGACACCTCCAGTATCACCCACACTATAGGGATCTAACCCCCAAGGAGAAGAACAAGTCATTGGACAGGAGTAGGTTGTTGTGGGAGATGTGGTTGGTTTGATGAGGTCCTTTCAGAGGCCTTGATTAACCAACTAGATAGATATGAGGCCGGAATGTATGTACCCAATGAGGGTTCACATCGTGTTCCAATAGGTAGTGGTATAATTCATACATAACTAGAGAAGGTGAAGTTTCCCGAGTTCATGGCTCCCACAAACAACTCAGCCTCTAAGGAATGGTTGGAGAACATGGTGATGTGTTTTCACTTCATGACTACACCTCCAACATGAAGGTATACATGGCAGTATTTTAGCTGAAGGGGAGCACTCTTATATTATGGAAGATGCTCTTACCTCAACTAAACATGGTCATTGAAGACGTGTTATGGGAACTGTTCGAGGAGTGGTTCCAAGGAAAGTATTTTTCATAGGAATTCATTGAGCTCCAGCTCAATCAGTTCAAAGCCTTACAATAGGGTGGTCATATGGTGCCAAAGTATGAGGCCTAGTTCATGGAGCTACTTTGGTCTACCCCACATCTGAACACGGAGAAGATAAAGGTCAACAAGTTTGTGTTAGGACTTAACTTCAACATTTTTGTGAAGATGAGGGTCCTACTGCCTTAGATGATGCACAATGCAGTCCAAAAGGCCCTGATAGTGGACGAAGAGCTGACTAATGGGAGTCAAGGTAAGACTCTTGTGAGACTAACTGGACAGAGGACCTCAAGAGAACAACAGTATCATACACCAGTGAGACAAACATTAGGGTATCGAGATACATCTAGAGGACCTATGTTCATGACACCAAGATGACCAAATACTCAATAGAGGACTCCCTATAGGGGACCACAACATTAGAAAAAACATCATCGCAACCACAACAATTTATTCTTGTTCAGTAGAACATACCAGGATCTCAGACTGGTAGGACAAAAACTTCTCATTCGGGGACTAGGAGTACTAGACTGAAGACCGAATGTTGGACATGTGGAGAGCCACATTACTAGAGAGATTGTCTAGTTGAGAAGGCCAGAGCGGTTGGATCAATAAGACACACTACAGTTGGAGATTTGGGAAAGGACCATAGGATTCATGTAGTGTTGAATCATCGCCAGGCCGAGAACTAGTCCACAATGGTTGAGATGTCAGGTACAATCACCGATGAAACTTTTAGTATTTTGAGAGATACTAGAGCTACATAGAGATTTATTTATAGTGCAACGCTAAAGATAATTAAGTTAAAGGAAGTTGAGCAGGATGAGTCTAGATACATATAAATGGCTTCGGGTGCCAAAAAAAAGGTTGGAGGAAGGGTTATGGACTGTAGTAGTGACTTGGGATATTTTGTAACGAAGGTTGACCTATATGTCACGATCTTAGGATGTTATGACATAGTGATCAGTATGGAGTAGTTGGAATCGCACAATGCGGTACTAAACTGTAAGATGAAACAATTATGTTTGAAAGATGATGTGGGAAAAAGAAGAGTGATGGTAGGCAGAAACCAAGGAGTGTCCTTGAGTTTCATCTTTTCCCTACATCTACAGAAGAGCATGCACAAGGGATGTAAGTTATATGCAATCTTAGCGCTAAATGAAAGGGGCGAGGCAAAAGGGTTGGAAGACATTCCTGTAGTATGAGAGTTTGCATACATGTTCCCAGAAGAGTTACCAAGTTTTTTGCCTGAAAGAGAGTTGGAGTTTACAATTGACTTGAAACTTGGAACTGAACCAATAACAAGAATGCCATATCGGATGTCAACGCTTGAGCTATAGGAGTTGAAAATTAAATTGAAGGAACTTTTGGAATTGGGACTTATACGTCGAAGTGTGTCACCTTGGGATGCACCTATTATTTTCATAAGAAATAAGGATGGATCATGGAGACTTTGTATTGAATACCATCAACTGAACAAAGCGACGATCAAGAACAAATATGTGTTTCCTAGAATAGACAATTTGTTTGATCATATGAAAGGTGTGATGATGTTTCTAAGATCGGATTGAGATCAGGATATCACCAGTTATGAATTCAATAGGAAGTTATTCCTAAAACCGCATTCAATATGAGGTTCAGACACTGAGTTTACTGTTCTATCGTTTGGATTGACAAACGCCCCAAGGGTATTCATGAGTTTGATGAATGGGTTGTTCCGAGAATAATTGGACAAGTTTTTTCAAGTATTCATTGATGACATACTGATATTTTATCGGATGATAGAAGAGCATGAAAAACATTTAATCTTAGTACTACAATATTTACGAGAAAAAAATTATACAAGAAACTATCAAAATGTTATTTCTACCAATCGAAGTTTCATTACATGGGGTGTGCTATATTCGATGAAGGTATCATTGTGGATGCATTGAAAGTGGAGGCTATTATGGAATGGCCTACACCAAAAAAAGTACAACAAGTACTAATGCAGGAGCATCATAAGCAAGACAACAATGCACACGCAAAAGAGGAGGACAACTGGATATGCAACAACGCATATTTTGAGAATGTTTTGAATTTGAAAAGATAAAACATTAATGTAATATCTTGAAAGGATGCATTCACATTTATATTTTGAGTTGTAATATAGATCTAGGTCATAGCTCTCATCNAGGAGGACAACTGGATATGCAACAACGCATATTTTGAGAATGTTTTGAATTTGAAAAGATAAAACATTAATGTAATATCTTGAAAGGATGCATTCACATTTATATTTTGAGTTGTAATATAGATCTAGGTCATAGCTCTCATCTGTCGGTTAGAGGAATTTATTGTAATAAATGTAAAGTAGTTGTAGACTTTATTTCGACTAGATAGCTTGAGCTATAGGAGGGAAAACTCTAGAAATCTCCCTTATATGTATTGTATTGTGGGATTATTCTCAATAGGAAGAATACTTAGAGATGTGGAGCCAAAAGAGAATAACAAATATTGTAGAATTGGTATGAGGAGATAGTTGTTACTATTGAACCCATGTACAAATGCACTTGGATTAATATAAGGAAGATTTGATCCAATTTCATGGTGCCTTTGTGAATTTTGTTTACATCTATTGAATGGTATGTTTATAGTTAATTTCAGTTTTTGTTATGAACTTGATTCAATGTTGTGTATGTGTATGATTTCATGTTGAATGTATGAATTCTTTGAAAGGAAGGATATGAGTTTCAATTGTTTCTCGTCCTGAGGATTCCTGCAAGGAGTGCAACGAAGGTTCGCAAGCAGTGCGTTGACAAGATTCTGAGTTTCACCTCAGAAAATCTCAAGAGAGATATCATTGTTCTCATACCAGCAGGAGTGCAAGTATAGGCACATATCCATGCAAGGTGTGCACAAGAGATTTCAGGTCTTAGACTTTTCCAACCCAAGTGTGAGTGGTTGAAGAACCATGTCACAAGGAGTGCACACAAAGAACCCTTGGATTTCTTGAGTTTGCAGCAAAATCCAAGATCATAAGGGATAGAGACTTCGAGGGATTCAAAGGAAATTAGAATATTGAAGTCACCTCACAAAGGTTGACCCCAAAAGAATTGATGTCAAGTCCTTTGGCTTGGAGCCATTGAAAATCTGAAACGAATGGTGGAATTTCTCGGAGGGAGTAATACCGAAATTTCGTCAGTCATTGGATCTAGTAGATCAGTGGAGGGGATAAGACTGATAACCTTTCGGAAATCGAGATATGGAGAAATTTGTGACGAGAAGGAAAGAATTGTGAAATTCTGATTCGCGAAATCTCGACAGGATTTGGACCATCAGATCGTGGAAGGATCTAAACCATCGATCTACAACAAGGAAGTTGCGAGTTCAGACTTCAGGGAAAAGGAGGAGTCTTGTATCGTGAAATCCTAAGTCGTGAATTCCCGATGCACTCGAAGGTTGATCCATAGGTTGTGGAAGAGAGTCACATTAGAAGAACTTAAGGAAGGAGATAGATGTTCGTGTGTCCATTTCATGGTTTCGGGATCTGAAGGAGTTTAGGGACTCAACAACAGGAATCGTGAAGTCATGAAACTTGACGTGCCCTTTTCGGGAAAAGGTTGTGGTCACATCAGTTGGTCACGTGGGTAAGAGTTCATGCCTAGTGATCGTTCACATAGGCGTGACTCCTAAGAAGGACCTGTGGTTACAAGTGTGAAGATTCCAGTTGGGAATGGAGGAGCCATTTTGTCTCAAATGAGATTAAGAATGATACTTAGACCGGGAGGTCAAGCAGAACCTACTAAGGTAGGGGTGTTGTGCCAAGTACACAAATTTATGGGTTTAGTGGGATATTACCAATGGTTCATTGAAGGTTTTTCGAAGATACCAAATCCAATCAAGGATTTGCAGAAGAAAAACAAGAAGTTTGTATGGACTGAGAAATGTGCAGAATCATTTCAAAGGCTCAAGGAGTTGTTGATGATCGAGCCAATATTGAAAGTCTTGACATGGAAAAGTAATTCTTTGTATGAACAGATGCATCCAAGGAAGGTTTAGGCGGAGTATTGATGCAATATGTTCGATTGATCGCTTACATTTCAAGAAAATTGAGAAAGAATGAGGAGAACTACAAAATGCGTGATTTGGAGTTATTGGAAATTGTATATTCCTTGAGATTTTGGAGAGACTRTCTGATTGGAAAAAAWTTGAACTAAATAAAAATCATTSTRGATTGCAATATATATTTACACAKATCGACTTGAACRCRCAACARAGGTGTTGGTCAGAATTACTTAGCGAGTACGATTTCGAGATTACTTACATTAAAGGCACGGTGAACAGAGTGGCATATGCATTGAGTCGAAGACCACGCATATTCTCGGTAATAACTCTTTAGACGAATCTTCGAGAAAATATTATAGAATTACAGAGAGATGATGACTGGTACAAGGAAGTTAAATAAAATATTGGAAAATATACCATGAGGGTACCAAAGTTTGAAAGTTATACATTGGACAATGAGGGATCGATGAGGTATGACAATAGGATTACGTACCTCCTAACGATGAATTAAGAATCTTGATCTGAAGTGACGAACATATCGCAGTGTACATGGCTCATGCAGGAGTCACGAAGGTGAAGGAAGACCTTATGCCTTTATTCTTCTAGAAAGGAATGAAAGAAGACATAGTTAGTTACATAGAGAGATGTCTAGAATGTCAGCAACTGAAGGTTGAACATAGACATCTGACATGATTATTGCAGCCACACACTATTCTAGAATCAAAATGGGAGGTCATTTCGATGTAATTTATAGTTGGATTTCCACCGACGATAAGGAGACATGATTTGATTTTCGTGGAAGTGGACACTGTAACGAAGAGTGCACACTTTATTCCTATACATTTGACGTATCATGCGCCAAAAATATCTAGAGTTTTTGTCGGTGAGATTGTGACATTACGTGGCATACCAAAGTGGATCATATATGATATAGGATCGATGTTTACAGGAATATTGTGGACCAGTTTCCAAGAGGCTTTGGGGACACAACTGAACTTTAGTACATCATATCACCCTAAGACCTACGATAAAAAAGAAAGAATGAACCAAATTTTGGAAGATATGTTGCATATGTATGTAATGGACCAACATAAACATTGGGAGGAGTTCTTGAAACTAGTATATTTTGCATACAACAACAACTATAAAGGTACCATTAAGATGGCACCGTTTGAGTTTATTTATAGGCGAGTGTGTCAGACACCATTGAGATTGGATCAACTTGAGGATAGGGTTATGGTAAGACTAGAAGTGATCCAAGAAATGGAAGAAGAAATGCACTTGATACGATAAAGGATTAATTCAGTGCAAGATCAACAAAAGAGTTATGATGATGAACATCGCATCGACTGCAGTTATGAAGTTGGTGGCCGAGTTTTCTTGCAGGTGAAACCACACAAGAGTTCAAACAAGTTTGGAAAGGATGCTAAACTCTATCCTCGGTTTGAGGGACCTTTCAAAGTTGTGGAAAAGAATGGACCTGTGGCCTATCGACTAGCCTTGCCTGATTATTTGAGGCGTATGCACGATGTTTTTCATGTATCTGTTTTGAGACATTATGTTAGTGATCCTACACATGTGACTGACATGAGTTCTTTCTAGGTGTCGGATGAGGGTGCTTTCATGTCAGAGCCAATATGCATTCTGGACCATCACATTTGACATCTACGGCATAGAATAGTTGATCAGGTCAAGGCCCAATGGGATAATTATAACCCACACTCAGCTACATGGGAGGATGCATATGATATGTATCAATAGTTTTCTTACTTATTTGATAGATAATTATGCATATAGATCTTGTCGGATACTTTTATTACTGCATTTTGTTTACTGTATAGCTTCGGGACAAAGTTTAAAACAAGAGGGGTGTATGTAACACCCCGCTCTTGTGGACACATATTATCAGCTTATTCTTTGAGGACACTTGCATGAAAGTGATGTATTGACAAATGTTATTGACAATTTTTTCCTGATTTTGTAGGACACTTGACAGATTGTGGATGTTGCTGGCATCACTAGACATCCTTGGACTCCATATTGAGTCAAGGAGTGGATTGTTTTTAGTTTGAATATTTCATTTTATGCACATGTTCCAGATGATTGATTTAGTATGATTATGTATATGGATTAGCGATAGTGTTTTTTTAATGAATGCAGGTTGACGAATGCTTGTTAATATGACTCACATAAGGAGTAAAGGGGCCCTGTAGAAAAACCAAATATTGAGGGAGAGGTATGGCAGCATCCCTGTCACAGCCTACTAGTACTCCCGCTCTAACTCAAATTGTAGGTTAATGATTTCCTAGTTTGAGAGATCCATGATGTCATGAGGGAAGACTAAGACAATCACTCACAAATATTCTAAGGGGCGTGCAATAAGGCAACACCCTTATTACTTAGAAGTATTTAGTCTCTCACAAGGTTTTCTTAATGGAGTGCTCACTCCAAGGGTTGGACAACTACCAAAACCAGTCAAAGGCAAGTGGCACTGTTGGAGCATAAAGTTAAGCCTTTTTAGGAAAAGGGGGGGGTGGGATTTAAGCCTAAGTCTAAGTTTTTGTAAGAAGACTAAAACTAAATTATAAATTAAATTAAAATAGAATGAAGTAAATCAAGTTAAGAATTAAGAAAAGGTGAATTATATCTAAATATTTGATAAGGCACATGTGTGCAAGAAAATATTAAAAATGGATTTTTAAATTAAGAAATAAATAAAGATGAGAGAATAG
Source organism: Picea engelmannii (assembly GCA_009831015.1). Taxonomy (NCBI): domain Eukaryota; kingdom Viridiplantae; phylum Streptophyta; class Pinopsida; order Pinales; family Pinaceae; genus Picea; species Picea engelmannii. The sequence continues at coordinate 79,113 of ML827183.1, read as the reverse complement.
GGTACACATAGAAATGAATCTAGAGTCTAGCTACCACTAGTTTAACTAGAAGAAGACTCTTATTCTAGCTCAAATCAGATTTAGTAAGTCGTCAGTCATTAAATGAGAATATGGGGAATAAAGAAACAACTATGAGTGATTTAAAGAGTGCATTTCAGAAGTGTGAGGAGGAATAATTCTAAATTAATTAATTAAAAAGATAATTATTTATGCAAGTGGGGAGGTGTCACTGAGAAATTCCTATAAATCAAATGGTCAAGATGGGAAAAGGAGGACAGTGGTTATTGGTAAAGTTATGCTACAAAATTATTTTGATTCCTTGCGAGACAAGCTAAGAGTTAGAGTATATTCTGGTTTTGTGTGTGTGGCCCCTTTGCGGCTTGTGGGGCAAAGGAGGAAGAAGAGTACCCCTAGCATTGGCTGGGAGATACAGGTGAAGTCCTTAAATTGGAAAGAGAAGGAGCTAGGCACAAGTTCGAGTGGATATCTTCGGCAATATCAATCCTAGTCAATGACGGATTATTGGTTATGGTACACGATTTTTGTATTGTTATGTAAAAATTTAGGAAGATTGTTGTAAATCCGTGCTAAGGAAAATAAGGATATTATGGGTTTTATATCGAAATTTT
>ML827183.1:16343-70997 GCA_009831015.1 Picea engelmannii | reverse complement strand
GTTCAAGTGCTATTTCTGTTGCTATTTCGTATATCATTTCTGTGTATTGTGAAGATTATGCTGGATATTTCACTGTTATTCTGTTATTTCTAGCATTTCGTTTCTGTTCTGCATATTTTATATATCTGGTATCTTGCACTATATATATATATATATATATATATATATATATATTGTACATCACTATTGGTTGTCATAACGGATGGGTCGTTATAGTATGAATGTAATAATAAATTTTTAGTTTCAATTACTTTCACTCTCTTCATCTAAAGTTAATATAGAATTATTTTACTTAGGGTGGATTTTGAAATATTTTATGTATGGTTGATGTTGGAATTTTTTTAAATTCCACTTGTCAACTACATATTGAACACATAAGGAATTACACATCTCTCTCATATATATGTAGACTATTTACAGCTATGTTTACTTTCAAAATGATTTCCCTCTGAAACCCAATCTTTTCACCCAATGTTTTCTCAATGTAAGTAGTAACCAAATACTATAACGCTTCAATATGTGTTTGTTGTTCTCAGAAACACATTGATGTTTTTGAGGTATGGGTAGAGAAAGCATGAGAAAAGAAACCGGAACACAACCAATAACAAAGAAAACATTAAAAATCATCGCTCCATACCTATAACTCAAGGGGTTACAATGATGATTATTCCTTAAACCTATATGTTCTTCAAAGTGAACATAAATGAGAATCCAAATTTGTTTGGTTATTTTGAATCATGATATTTTTTTCTTAAATGTACACTTCATCATAATTATGAACTCATGTAATTTAAGTTACTATTTTTCATTATTTGAATTTAGTGATACGGTCTTTGTTAAAATTGTTATTTTGTATTTTTTAAATTGTTGTTTTTAAAGAAAAAATAGACTCAATTCATTTCATTGTAATGTTTTTAGTATAAATGAATTGTTTAATACAAGCGTATATCTATCTTAACTCTGGATTTATCATGAGCCCAGAGGGATCAAATTCCTTGAGGTGCAAACCTCCTTTTAGAGTGAAAAAACTTAAGAAGGGTTTGTACCTCTAGGGATTTGATCCCTCTTAGCACATTATAAATATGGACTTAAGATGGATCTACATCAGTTCCATTCGTGGGAAGGAGCTTGAAATTTTTAGAAGATAGCAGTTATCGATATGTATATGTTTAAAATGAACTTGATACTTTGAAATTTACATCATTATGAATCCAATTAATAAAAAAGTAATAATTTTTAGTGATGAAGATGTTGAATAATAACAAAGTGGAATTGTTAAGATATATATATATATATTACATAGTAATTGATCTTAATCTATCTTCTTTCACTTTTCTCTTACACATGCACACACACTTTCCCATATTTTTATATATATCGTATGGAAATGGAGGTTGAAGCATGGAGACCATGCAAAGCTTTAACTAGAGATATTAACTAAAAGTGAGACATTGAGAATTTTTAGACCTCCCTAGTTTTTCACATTTTATATATCTTAATATTATAATGTATTTAATGTGAAAAAACTAATAGATAAATCACATCTAACCAAACAAAGTATAGGAGTTCAACTTATATCTTTGTTTTGAAACTAGTTTTCCCAGAGTTATTCCATTTAGTTTGATAATTTGCAGTATTTCACACTTGAAATCAATAGAGGATTAATTTTCTCCATATCATTCCTTAAATTAATTAATGCACTAAAACATCTTTAATAGTGATACTGTAGAGGTTTAATTTTGTTAATATCATTTCCTTAATTGATTAATTCACTAAAATCAATGCACCCTATTGTTTTATGTAATATCATTGTTAAAATGAATATGTATCTACTTGATTATGCTAAATAATTTTTGTTGTATCATCACATAAATGCTCTAAATTCATTCTATAATCACTAAAATCAATGCATTGTATTGTTTTTCATTATGTCATTATTGAAATAAATGCACCCTTGAAATCATTCAGACTCCCTTATTTGTCTAATTAGTTTTTTTAATATCATCAAGAAATCAATATGCTCTACTGTTTTATGTTATATCATTATCAGTGAAATCAATGCACCCTATTGTTTTATGGTATATCATTGCTAAAATGAATACAACTAATTGATTATGTTGAATCATTTTCCATTCTATCATCACTTAAATCAATGCAGGTATTCAATGTTTGATATTACATTATCTTTTAGTTTTCATGATTGGAACATATCAATAATATAAACTCAAACCTATTGAATTTTGAAATATTCTTCATTTTTATAACTAACTAAAGGATGATTATGTATTGAAAGAATAATTATATATCTTGAGAAGCCTTTCATCCACTTTAAATTGAACTCTCGGCAATATATTTAATCCTAATATACTTATTGTTACTTTACATTTGAAAAAAAATGAAAATAGATGGATTTTCAAATCTTGATTTCCTTCGTAATGTTAGACTCATTAAAAAGTAATCTTATATATTTATATCATACATAATAATATATTTATATTTATCCATTTTTTGCAATAACCTAGAATAGTTAGACAATGCCCATAATAAATATGCAATAGCTCTTGTTGATTTTGAAGTCTCTAAGCAATCAAAATATTTTGGAAATCAAAAACTGATCTAGGTGGATATAGGTGGCCACCCACCTTTTCCAAATGGCTCCAAACAGTTTTCTGGCAATTTTGGCAATTTAGTATTTTTAGCAGGTTTTAACTTCCGAGCCATTTTGAGTGCCCAAATGAAGGTTTTTCGAGATAAAGGTTCTCAATCATATCTAAAGGCATGATTGATCCCCCAAAATGAATCTACTCGATGATACATTTCCAACGAGCTATCACATGCCTAAAACGGAGATCGTATGCAAAAGTTACGACACTGGGAAGTTGATGTACTCACTTACCCAAACGGGGCCCACATGACTTTTGGCGCTTTATCTCCTAGGGTTAGGTTTTTGGATGTCTAGGGTTTTTGGAATTCCTGCTTATTGTAAAAATGCCTTCAGAGCCTCATTGCAATCATCTTCTTGCGAATGCGAGTAGCCGTCACATCTCTTCTCAGAGATAAGCTACCACCATTCTATCGAGTCTTTCACTCTATATTTTACAGTCTCCGTACATTTATTTCATTAATAGAAATCATGAATTACTATATATATGTGTTTATGGTTGCATATTTGATATATTTCTATTATATTATTGAATATATGTGATATATTTGTGCATTTCTTTATTATATCTCCGATCTCATTTCGTGCCGAAAATAATCCGGAATCAGTGGTATCAGAGTAGGCCGCTCTTGATCATTTTTTACAGTGCATGTCCCTGATGAGGTTCGATTATAGGAATTTGGGTCTCGATCTTGTCTCTATTGAAGACAATCTTTCTCGCACATCCAAGAAACCCTCAATAACGGAAGAAAATAAAAACGACGGAGCAGACGATCCTATCAATGTGTTGCTTGAGCAAGCTCTCATGCGATAGATAGACGGAATGAAGGAGAATTTTGCCCACATCCTTCAATGCTTGTTGATAGCATCGGGCGCATTTTCATCAAGTGGCCACTTTAGAGGCACCTCGCCTTTCAAGGTACAAGTTAATTTTGATATTCTTGTATTTGAAATAAAGATAGATGCAGAAGCCCTAGAAAAATGGTTAACTCTGCTAGAAGGTTATTTCTCTGTTCACAATTTTTCTGACAAAGAAAATATCACCTTCGCACTCCTTAAAGCTCTCCCTCCTGTCAAACATTGGTGGGAAACTTACTGGAAGAAAAGTTCCATAGAGGAGTCTGGAATATATGGGGTCGATCCTACTTGGGATTTTTTGTGGATGTGGTAAAAGAACAATATTACCCTGTTGGCAACTATGAGGACTAGTACATGAGATGGACCACACTGCAGCAAGAGAGGGGCCAAGCAGTTTTGAAGTTCACCAATACCTTCCATACCTTGCGCACCAAGCTGGGTATCAAAGACTCCGAGCGACATTTGGCTCTGAAATACCATGGGGCTCTACACAGATACATCCAGACTGAAATGTATTTTCTGGACATCTCATCACTCAGTGATGCTTATCGATATGCTATTAAAATTGAGCATAAATTTAAGCACCAGAACAAACAAGAATTTGAGTCTTCAAATACGCAACAATCAAAGTATGACAAAGATGACCCTAACAAACAATCTCTTGGAAACCAGTCCAAGACACAAGAAAAGAAAGGTCACGGGAAGATAAAGAAGGACACCAAATAATGGTGTGATTTCCACAAAAGCCCCTGGCACAACACCGATGAATGTCACTGAAAACAGTCATTGGTGGCCGAGATCAAAGACAAGGAGATGAAGCCTAATTTTGAATCTGATTCTGAAAATACTGTTAAAGGACAGTTCATTGACACAGACCCAACTAATATTGTCACAACCGCATCAATTCAACTAGAAGAACCAACAGATCCTGAAGAGGGGGAGCACCTTTTTCATTCAAAGATGTGGGTGAAGGGGACCGTGCTACATTTTATTGTTGATAGCGAAAGCCAGAAAAATGTCATCTCACCAGAGGTCGTGACACAATTTGGATTGTCGACAACACCACACCCACATCCATACAACATCGGGTGGCTTCCTTAAGGACGAGATCTCTGTGTCAGCCAACATTGTTGATTTTCATATGGCATCCAACCCTTCAAGGATGAGGTATTATATGATGTTTCCCCACTGGATGTTTGTGATGTTCTCTTGGGAAAACCATATATGTGGAGACGCCATGTTGTTTATGATTCTCGACCCTGTAGTGTCATTGTTACTTTGGGGGGTCATCTCTATAGAATACCAGAGGTAGTTCCGACTCCTGTTCCACCTAAAAAGTGTCGCAAGGTAGTATCTCATACTGCAAAATTTGGCTTCTTCAAAATCTGTTCAAATCACAAAAGTACACTGTAACCACTACAACCTCAACATTATTTCTGCACGTCGTTCTCTCATGTATCTCAACTTGTTGAATAGCGTCAACCTCAAGAGGTTCATGACAGATTTCCACAAACTCAGTAGCGCGACGTCTCCAGCAAGATAAGCAGCTCACCAAGATGCAGATTCAACAAATGTTTTTCCCTCTCCCCTGGGAACTCAACGTAATGGAGACCATTTCCTCCTAGGGAGGGAGGATTTATCTAGGTGGATATCGGTGGTCACCCACCTCTTCCAAATGGCTCAAAACAATTTTCTGGCAATTTTGGCAATTTACTATTTTTAGCAGGTTTTAACTTCCAAGGCCATTTTGAGGGCCCAAATGAAGGTTTTTCAAGATCAAGGTTCTCATTTATAACTGAAGGCATGATTTATACCTTAAAATGAATCTCCTCTATGATACCTTTCCAACGAGCTATCACACGCCTAAAAATGAGATCGTATGCAAAAGTTACGACCCCGTGAAGTTGTTGTACTCACTTACCCAAATGGGGCCTACATGACTTTTGGTGCTTCATCTCCTAGGGTTATGTTTTTGGATGTCTAGGATTTTTGACATTCCTTGTTATTGTAAAAAGGTCTTCATATCCTCATTGTAATCATCTTCTTGTGAATGCGAGTAGCCATCACATCTCTTCTCAGAGATAAGCTGCTACCATTCTATCGAGTCTTTCACTCTGTATTTTACAGTCTCTGTACATTTATTTCATTAATAGAAATCATGTATTACTGTATATTTGTGTTTATGGTTGCTTCTCTGATATATTTCTATTATATTATTGAATATCTGCGATATCTATGTGCATTTCTTTATTATATCTCCGATCTCATTTCGTGCCAAAAATAATCTGGATCAGTGGTATCAGAGGAGGTTGCTCTTGATCATTTTTTTCAGTGCATGTCCCCGACGAGGTCTGATTATAGCAAGTTGGGTCTCAATATTGTCTCTCTTGAAGACAATCACTCTCCCACACCCAATAAACGCTCAATGGTGGAAGAAAATAAAAATGACGGAGCAGACGATCCTATCAATATGTTGCTCGAGCAAGCTCTCATGCGACATAGGGACAAAATGATGGAGAATTTTTTCCACATCCTTCAATGCCTGCCAATAGCATTAGGTGCATATTCATCAAGTGGCCACTTTGGAGGCACCTTTCCTTTCAAGGTACAAGTTATTTTTTATATTCTTGTATTTGAAAGAGAGATAGATGCAGAAGCCCTAGAAAAATAGTTAACTCTGCTAGAAGGTTATTTCTTTGTTCACAATTTTTCCGACAAGGAAAAGATCACCTTCGTACTCCTTAAAGCTCTCCCTCATGTAAAACATTGGTGGGAAACTTACTGGGAGCAAAGTTCCACAGAGGAGTCAGGAATATATGGGGTCGATCCCTCTTGGGATTTTTTTGTGGATGCGGTAAAAGAACAGTATTACCCTGTTGGAAACTATGAGGAGCAATACATGAGATGGACCACACTATGGTAAGACAGGGGCCAAGAAGTTCCATAGTTCACTAATACCTTCCATACCTTGCGCACCAAGCTTGGTATCAAATACTCCGAGCGACATTTGGTTCTGAAATACCGTGGGGCTCTACACTGATACATCCAGACTGAAATGGATTTTTTGGACATCTCATTGTACGGTGTTACTTATTGATATGCTGTTAAAATTGAGCAGAAATTTAAGCACTAGAACAAATGGTAATTAGGGTCTGCAAATCCACAACAACCAAAGTATGACAAAGACGGCCCTAACAAACAGTCTCTCGAAAACATTCCATGACACGGGAAAAGAAGGGTCACGGGAAGTCAAAGAAGGACACCGAAAAATGGTGTGATTTCCATAAAATCCCCTAGCACAACACCGATGAATGTTTCTCAAAACTGTCATTGGTGGTCGAGATCAAAGACAAGGAGCTGAACCCTGATTCAGAATCTGATTCTGAAAATACTGGTAAAGGAAAGATCATTGACGCAGACCCCACTACTATTGTTGCGATCGCAACAATTCAACCAAAAGAACGAATAGATCCTGAAGAGGGAGAGCACCTTTCTCATTCACACATGTGGGTGAAGGGGACCCCGCTGCATTTTATTGTCGATAGCGGAAGCCAGAAACACCTCATCTCACCAGAGGTCGTCAAACAGTTGGGATTGTCGACAACACCACACCCGCAATCATAAAACATCAGGTGGCTTTGGGAAGGATGAGATCTCTGTGTCAGCCAACAGTGTCGATTGTCATACGACATCCAACCCTTCAATGATGAGGTATTATGTGATGTTTCCCCACTAGATGTCTGTGATGTTCTCTTGGGCCAACCATATATGTGGAGATGCCCTGTTTTTTATGAGTATCGACCCCGTAGTGTCATTGTTACTTTTCGGGGTCATCTCTACAGAATACCAGAGGTAGTTCCGACTATTGTTCCATCTAAAAGGTGCCACAAGGTAGTATCTCAGACTGCAAAATTCAGCTTCTTCACATTCTGTTCAAAAGGAGAACAAAAGTACATTGTAACCACTACAACTTTGCCCCAAGCATCTTTTATCCAATAGAAGTAGATCGAAAAGGCTGCAACAAAGTGCAAAGATTCTTTCTGCACATCGTCCTCTCATGTATCTCAACTTTTTGAATAGCCTCAACCTCAACAGGTTCGTGACATATTTCCACAAACTAAGCAGCGTGACATCTCCAGCAAGACAAGTAGCTCACCAAGATGCAGATTCAATAAACGCTTTTCCCTCTCCCCTAGGAACTCAATGCAATGGATATCGGTGGTCACCCACCTCTTCCAAATGGCTCAAAATAGTTTTTTGGCAATTTTGACAATTTACTATTTTTAGTAGGTTTTAACTTCCGAGGCCATTTTGAGGGCCCAAATGAAGGTTTTTAGAGATTTATGTTCTCATTGATAGATGAAGGAATGATTGAGACCCCAAAATTAATCTCCTCGATGATACCTTTCTAACGAGCTATCACACACCTAAAAAGGAGATCGTATGCAAAAGTTACGACCTCGGGAAGTTGTTGTACTCACATAGCCAAATGGGGCCCACATGACTTTTGGCGCTTCATCTCCTAGAGTTAGGTTTTTTGATGTCTAGGATTTTTGGAATTCCTTCTTATTGTAAAAATGTCTTCAAAGCCTCATTGTAATCATCTTCTTACGAATGCGAGTAGCCATCACATCTCTTCTCAGAGATAAGTTGCCACTATTCTATCGAGTCTTTCACTCTGTATTTTACAGTCTCTGTACATTTATTTCATTAATAGAAATCATTTATTACTGAATATCTATGTTTATGGTTGCTTCTCTGATATATTTTTGTTATATTATTGAATATCTGTGATATCTCTGTGCATTTATTTATTATATCTCCCATCTCATTTCGTGCCGAAAATAATCTAGATCAGTGGTATCAGAACAGGATGCCCTTGATCATTTTTTTCAGTGCATGTCCCCGACGAGGTCTGATTATAGAAAGTTGGGTATTGAGATTGTCTCTCTTGAAGACAATTTCTCTCGCACACCCAAGAAACCCTCAATGGTGGAAGAAAAGAAAAATGACGGAGCAGATGATCCTATCAATCTGTTGCTTGAGCAAGCTCTCATGCGACAGAGGGATGAAATGATGGAGAATTTTTTCGACATCCTTCAACACCTACCGATAGCATCAGGCACATATTCATCAAGTGGCCACTTTTGAGGCACCTCTCCTTTCAAGTTACAAGTTAATTTTGATATTCCTGTATTTGAAGGACAGATAGATGCAAAATCCCTAGAAAAATGGTTAACTCTGCTAGAAGGTTATTTCTCTGTTCACAATTTTTTTGACAAAAAAAAGATCACCTTTACACTCCTTAAAGATCTCCCTCATGTCAAACATTGGTGGGAAACTTACTGGGAGCAAAGTTCCATAGAGGAGTCTGGAATATATGGGGTCGATCCCACTTGGGATTTTTTTGTGGATGCGGTAAAAGAACAATATTACCTTGTTGACAACTATGAGGACTAGTACATGAGATGGACCACACTGTGGCAAGAGAGGGGCCAAGAAGTTCCAGAGTTCACTAATACCTTCTATAACTTGCGCACCAAGCTGGGTATCAAAGACTCCGAGCGACATTTGGTTCTGAAATACCGTGGGGCTCTACACAGATACATCCAGACTGAAATGGATTTTATGGACATCTCATCACTCGGTGTTGCTTATCGATATGTTGTTAAAATTGAGCAGAAATTTAAGCACCAGAACAAACAGGAATTCGGTTCTGCAAATCCGCAACAACCAAAGTATGACAAAGACGTTCCTAACAAACAGTCTCCCGAAAACTAGTCCAAGACGCAGGAAAAGAAGGTTCACGGGGAGACAAAGAAGGACACCGAAAAATGATGTGATTTCCATAAAATACCCTGGCACAACACCGATGAATTTCGCTCAAAACAGTCATTGGTGGCCGAGTTCAAAGACAAGGAGTTGAACCCTGATTCAAAATCTGATTCTGAAAATATTGGTAAAGGACAAATCATTAACGCAGACCCCACTGCTATTGCTACAACTGCAACAATTCCACCAGAAGAACCAACAGATCCTGAATAGAGGGAGAACCTTTTTCATTCACATATGTGGGTGAAGGGGACCCCATTGCATTTTATTGTTGATAGAGGAAGCCAAAAAAACCTCATCTCAGTAGAGGTCATCAAATAGTTGGGATCATCGACAACACCACACCCGCAGCCATACAACATCGGGTGGCTTCGGAAAGGATGAGATCTCAGTGTCAACCAATAGTGTTGATTGTCATACGACATCAAACCCTTCAAGCATGAGGTATTATGTGATTTTTCCCCACTGTATGTCTGTGATGTTCTCTTGGGCCAACCATATATGTGGAGATGCCATGTTGTTTATGAGTCTCAACCCCGTAGTGTCATTCTTACTTTGCGGGGTCATCTCTACAAAATACGAGAGGTAGTTCAGACTATTGTTCCACCTAAAAAGTGTCGCAAGGTAGTATCTCATACTACAAAATTCATCTTCTTCACAATCTGTTCAAAAGGAGAACAAAAGGACACTGCAACCACTACAGCCTTGCCCGAAGCACATTCTATCCAACAGAAGCAAGTCGACAAGGCTGTAGCAAAGTGAAAAGATTCCTTCTGCACATCATCCTCTCATGTATATCGACTTTTTGAATAGCTTCAACCTCAACAGGTTCATGACAGATTTCCACAAACTAAGCAACGCGACGTCTCTAGCAAGACAAGCAGCTCACCAAGATGTAGATTCAACAAACGCTTTTCCCTCTCCCACGGGAACTTAATGCAATGGAGACCACTGCTTCCTAAGGAGAGAATATTGATCCAGGTGGATATCGGTGGCCACCCACCTTTGCCAAATGGCTGAAAACAGTTTTCTGGCAATTTTTTCAATTTACTATTTTTATCAGGTTTTAGCTTTCGGGGCCATTTTGAGGGCCCAGATGAAGGTTTTTTTATATAGAGGTTCACAATGATGTAAAAATGCATGATTGTGCCCCAAAAATTAATCTCCTCGATGATACCTTTCCAACGAGCTATCAGACGCCTAAAATGGAGATCGTATGCAAAAGTTACAACCCCGGGAAGTTGATGAACTCACTTACCCAAATGGGGCCCACATGAATTTTGGCGCTTCGTCTCCTAGGATTAGGTTTTTGGATGTCTGGGGTTTTTGGCATTCCCTCTTATTGTAAAAATTCCTTCAGAGCCTCATTGTAATCATCTTCTTGCGAATGCGAGTAGCCATCACTTCTCTTCTCAGAGATAAGCCATCACCATTCTATCGAGTCTTTCACTCTGTATTTTACAGTCTCTGTACATTTATTTCATTAATAGAAATCGTGTATTACTGTATATCTATGTTTATGGTTGCATCTCTGATATATTTGTGTTATACTATTGAATATTTGTGATATCTCTATGCATTTCTTTATTATCTCTCTGATCTCATTTCATGTCGAAAATAATCTGGATCAGTGGTATCAGAGCAGGCTTTTCTTGATCACTTTTTTCAGTGCATGTCCCCGACGAAGTCTGATTATAGAAAGTTGGGTCTCGAGCTTGTCTCTCTTGAAGAAAATCACTCTCGCGCATCCAAGAAACCCTCAATGGCGGAAGAAAAGAAAAACGATGGACCATACGATCCTATCAATCTGTTGCTTGAGCAAGCTCTCACGTGACATAGGGACGAAATGATGGAGAATTTTTTCCACATCCTTCAACACCTGCCTATAGCATCAGGCACATACTCATCAAGTAGCCACTTTGGAGGAACCTCACCTTTCAAGGTACAAGTTAATTTTGATATTCCTATATTTGAAGGACAGATAGATGCAGAAGCCCTAGAAAAATGGTTAACTCTGCTAGAAGGTTATTTTTCTTTTCACAATTTTTCTGACAAAGAAACGCTTACCTTAGCACTCCTTAAAGATCTCCCTCATGTCAAACATTGGTGGGAAACTTATTGGGAGCAAAGTTTCATAGAGGAGTCTGGAATATATGGGGTCGATCCCACTTGGAATTTTTTTGTGGATGCGGTAAAAGAACAGTATTACCCTATTGAAAACTATGAGGACCAGTACATGAGAAGGACCACACTGTAGCAAGAGAGGGGCCAAGCAGTTCCAGAGTTCACCAATACCTTCCATACCTTGCCCACCAAGCTATGTATCAATGATTCCAAGTGACATTTGGTTGTGAAAAACCATGGGGCTCTACACAGATACATCCAGACTGAAATGGATTTTTTGTACATCTCATCACTCAGTGCTGCTTATCGATATGCTGTTAAAATTGAGCCTAAATTTAAGCACTAGAACAAACGGGAATTCGGGTCTACAAATCTGCAACAACCAAAGTATGACAAAGATGACCCTAACAAACAGTCTCTCGAAAACCAATCCAAGACACAGAAAAAGAAGGGTCATAGGAAGACAAAGAAGGACATTGGAAAATGGTGTGATTTCCATAAAATCCCCTAGCACAACATCGATGAATGTCGCTCAAAACAGACATTGGTGGCCGAGATCAAACACAAGGAGTCGAACCCTGATTCAGAATATGATTCTGAAAATACTGGTAAAGGAAATATCATTGACACAGACCCCACTGCTATTATCATGACTACGACAATTCAACCAGAAGAACGAGCAGATCCTGAAGAGGGGGAGCGTCTTTTTCATTCACAGATGTGGGTGAAGGGGAACCTGCTGCATTTTATTGTTGATAGCGGAAGCCAGAAAAATGTCATCTCAGAAGAGATCATCAAATAGTTGGGATTGTTTTCAAATGAATCTCCTCGATGATACCTTTCCAACGAGATATCACACGCCTAAAATAGAGATCATATGAAAAAGTTATGACCCCGGGAAGTTGATGTACTGACTTACCCAAACGGGGCCAACATGACTTTTGGGGCTTCATCTCCTAGGGTTAGGTTTTTGAATGTCTAGGGTTTTGGAATTCATGCTTATTGTAAAAATTTCTTCAGAGCCTCATTGTAATCATCTTCTTGTGAATGCGAGTAGCCGTCACATATCTTCTCAGAGATAAGTTGCCACCATTCTATCGAGTCTTTCACTCTGTATTTTACAGTCTCTGTACATTTATTTCATTAATAGAAATCATATATTACTGTATATTTGTGTTTATGGTTTCCTCTCTAATATATTTTTGCTATATTATTGAATATCTACGATATCTCGGTGCATTTCTTTATTATATCTCCGATCTCATTTCGTGTTGAAAATAATCTAGATCAGTGGTATCAGAGAAGGCTGCTCTTGATCGTTTTTTTCAGTGCATGTCCCCAACGAGGTATGATTATAGCAAGTTGGGTCTTGAGCTTATCTCTATTGAAGACAATCGGTCTCGCACACCCAAGAAACCCTCAATGGCAGAAGAAAAGAAAAATGACGGAGCAGACGATCCTATCAATTTGTTTCTTGAGCAAGCTCTCACGCGACAGAGGGACGAAATGATGGAGAATTTTTCCCACATCCTTCAACGCCTGTCGATAGCATCAGGCACATACTCATCAAGTGGCCACTTTGGAGGCACTTTGCCTTTAAAGGTACAAGTTAATTTTGATATTCATGTATTTGAAGGACAAATAGATCCAGAAGCCCTAGAAAAATGGTTAACTCTGCTAGAAGGTTATTTCTCTTCTCACAATTTTTCCAACAAAGAAAAGATCACCTTCACACTTCTTAAAGCTCTCCCTCATGTCAAACATTGGTGGGAAACTTAATTGGAGCAAAGTTCCACAGAGGAGTCTAGAATATATGGTGCCGCTCCCACTTGGGATTTTTTATGGATGCAGTAAAAGAACAATATTACCCTGTTGGCAACTATGAGGACTAGTACATGAGATGGACCACACTGCGGTAAGAGAGGGGTCAAGCAGTTTTGGATTTCACCAATACCTTCCATACCTTGCGCACCAAGCTGGGTATCAAAGACTCCAAGCGACATTTGGTTCTAAAATACCGTGGGGCTCTACACAGATACATCCAGACTGAAATGGATTTTTTCGACATCTCATCACGCGGTGTTGCTTATCGATATGTTGTTAAAATTGAGTAGAAATTTAAGCACTAGAACAAACAAGAATCCGGGTCTGCAAATCCGCAACAAGCAAAGTATGAAAAAGATGGCCCTAACAAACAGACTCATGAAAACCAGTCCGAGACACAGGAAAATAAGGGTCATGGGAAGTCAAAAAAGGACACCGAAAAATGGTGTGATTTACACAAAATACCCTGGCACAACATCGATGAATGTCACTCAAAACCGTCATTGGTGGCCAAGATCAAATACAAGGAGTTGAACCTTGATTCAGGATCTGATTATGAAAATACTGGTAAAGGACAGATCATTGACGCAAACCTCATTGCTATTGTCACGACCGCAACAATTCAACCAGAAGAACCAACAGATCCTGAAGAGGGGCAACAACTTTTTCATTCATAGATGTGGGTGAAGGGGACCCCGCTGCATTTTATTGTTGATAGAGGAAGCCAGAAAAACGTCATCTCAGTAGAGGTTGTCAAACAGTTGGAATTGTCAACAACACCACACCCGCATCCATACAACATTGGGTGGCTTGAACAAGGACGTGATATTCGTGTCAGCCAATACTGTCGATTGTCATACGGCATCCAACCCTTCAAGGATGAGTTATTATGTGATGTTTCCCCACTGGATGTCTGTGATGTTCTCTTGGGCCAACCATATATGTGGAGACACCATGCTGTTTATGAGTCTTGACCCCATAGTGTCATTGTTACTTTGGGGGGTCATCTCTATAGAATACCAGAGGTAGTTTCGACTAATGTTCCACCTAAAAAGTGTCGCAAGGTAGTATCTCATACTGCAAAATTCAGCTTCTTCACAATCTGTTCAATAGAAGAACAAAAGGACACTGCAACCACTACAACCTTTCCCCAAGCACCTTCTATCCAATAGAAGCAGGTCAACAAGGCTGCAACAAAGTGCAAAGATTCCTTCTGCACTTTGTCCTCTCATGTATCTCAACTTGTTGAACAGCCTCAACCTCAACAGGTTCGTAACATATTTCCACAAACTGAGCAGCACGATGTCTCCAACAAGACAAGGAGCTCGCCAAGATGCAGATTCAACAAACACTTTTCCCTCTGCCCTGGGAAATCAACGCAATGGAGACCATTGCTTCCTAAGGAGGGAGGATTGATCCAGGTGGATATCGATGGCCATCCACCTTTTCCAAATGGCTCAAAATAGTTTTCTGGCAATTTTGGCAATTTACTATTTTTAGTAGGTTTTAACTTCCAGGGACATTTTGAGGGCCCAAATGAAAGTTTTTTGACATCTAGGTTCTCAATGATAGTTAAAGGAATGATTGATCCCCCAAAAATAATCTCCTCGATGATACCTTTCCAATGAGCTATCAGGCTCCAAAAATGGAGATCGTATGAAAAAGTTACAACCTCGGGAAATTGATGTACTCACATACCCAAACAAGGCCCACATGACTTTTGGCGCTTCATATGCTTGGGTTAGGTTTTTGGATGTCTAGGGTTTTGGGAATTCCTGCTTTTTCTAAAAAATCCTTCAGAGCCTCATTGTAATCATCTTCTTGCGAAAGCGAGTAGCCGTCACATCTCTTCTTAGAGATAAGTTGCCACTATTCTATCGAGTCTTTCACTCTGTATTTTACAGTCTCTGTACATTTATTTCATTAATAGAAATCATGTATTACTGTATATCTGTGTTTATAGTTGCATATCTAATATATTTATGCTATATTATTGAATATCTGCGAATCTCTATGCATTTCTTTATTATATCTCCGATCTCATTTCGTGTTAAAAATAATATGGATCAGTGGTATCAGAGCAGGCTACTCTTGATCATTTTTTTTAGTGCATGTGCCCGATGAGGTCCGATTATAGAAAGTTGGGTCTCAAGCTTGTCTCTCTTGAAGAAAATCGCTCTCGCACACCCAATAAACCCTCAATAGTGAAAGAAAAGAAAAACGATAGAGAAAAAGATCCTATCAATCTGTTTCTTGAGCAAGCTCTCACGCGACAGAGGGACAAAATGATGGAGAATTTTTCCCAGATCCTTCAATGACTGTCGATAGCATCAGGCACATATTCATCAAGTGTCCACTTTGGAGGCACCTCGCCTTTTAAGGTACAAGTTAATTTTATGATTCCTATATTTGAAGGACAGATAGATGAAGAAGCCCTAGAAAAATGGTTAACTCTGCTAGAAGGTTATTTCTCTGTTCACAATTTTTCCAACAAAGAAAAAATCACCTTCGCACTCCTTAAATCTCTCCCTGATGTCAAACATTGGTGGGAAACTTATTGGAAGAAAAGTTCCACAAAGGAATCTGGAATATATGGGGTCGATCCCACTTGGGATTTTTTTGTGGATGTGGTAAAAGAACAGTATTACCCCGTTGGCAACTATGACGACCAGTACATGAGATGGACAAAATTGCGGCAAGAGAGGGGCCAAGCAATTCCAGAGTTCACCAATAACTTCCATGCCTTGTGCACCAAGCTGGGTATCAAAGAATCTGAGTGACATTTGGTTCTGAAATACCGTGGGGCTCTACATAGATACATCCAGACTGAAATGGATTTTCTGGACATCTCATCACTCGATGCTTCTTATCGATATGTTGTTAAAATTGAGTAGAAATTTAAGCACAAGAACAAATGGGAATTTGGGTCTGCAAATTCGCAACAACCAAAGTATGAAAAATATGGCCCTAACAAACAGTCTCCCGAGAACCATTCCAAGACAAAGGAAAAGAAGGGTCATGAGAAGACAAAGAAGGACACCGAAAAATGGTGTGATTTCAACAAAAGCCCCTGGCACAACACTGATGACTGTCACTCAAAATAGTCATTGGTGGCTGAGTTCAAAGACAAGGAGCCAAACCCTAATTCAGAATCTGATTCTAAAAATACTGTTAAAATACAGATCATTGATGAATACCCTAGTGCTATTGTCATGACCACAACAATTCAACCAGAAGAACCAACAAATCCCGAATAGGGGGAGCACCTTTTTCATTCACAGATGTGGGTGAAGGGGACCCCGCCGCATTTTATTGTTGATAGTGGAAGACAGAAAAACCTCATCTCAAAAATGGTCATTAAACAGTTGGGATTGTTGACAACACCACACCCAAAGCCATACAACATTGGGTGTCTTCGACAAGGATGAGATCCCCATGTCAGCCAACAATGTCGATTTTCATACAACATCCAACCCTTCAAGTATGAGGTATTATGTGATGTTGCCCCACTAGATATCTGTGATGTTCTCTTGGGCCAACCATATATGTGGAGACACCATGTTGTTTATGAGTCTCACCCCCATAGTGTCATTGTTACTTTGGGGGGTCATTTCTACAGAATACCAGAAGTAGTTCTAACTACTGTTCCACCTAAAAAGTGCCGCAAGGTAGTATCTCATACTGTAAAATTCAGCTTCTTCATAATCTGTTCAAAAGGAGAATAAAATAACAGTGCAACGACTACAACCTTGCCCCAAGCACCTTCTATCCAACATAAGAAGGTAGACAAGGCTGAAGAAAAGTGAAAAGATTCCTTCTCCACATTGTCCTCTCATGTATATCGACTTGTTGAACAGCCTCAACCTCAATAGGTTTGTGACAGATTTCCACAAACTGAGCAGCGCGACATCTCCAGCAAGACAAGCATCTCACCAAGATGCAGATTCAAAAAACGCTTTTCCCTCTCCCCCGAGAACTCAACGCAATGGAGACCATTTCTTACTAAGGAGGGAGGATTGATCCAGGTGGATATCAATGGCCACCCACCTTTTCCAAATGGCTCAAAATAGTTTTATGGCAATTTTGGCAATTTACTATTTTTAGTAGGTTTTAACTTTCGGGGCCATTTTGAGGGGACAAATGAAAGTTTTTTGATATCTAGGCTCTCAATGATATCTTAAGTCATGATTGATCCCCCAAAATGAATCTCCTTGATGATACCTTTCCAACAAGCTATCACACACCTAAAATAGAGATCGTATGCAAAAGTTACGACCCCTGGAAGTTGATGTACTCACTTACCCAAACAGAGCCCACATGACTTTTGGTGCTTCATCTACTAGGGTTAGGTTTTTGGATGTCTAGGGTTTTTGACATTCCTTCTTATTGGAAAAAGGCCTTCAGAGCCTGATTGTAATCATCTTCTTTCGAATGTTAGTAGTCGTCAAATCTCTTCTCAGAGATAAGATGCCACCATTCTATCGAGTCATTCACTCCGTATTTTACAGTCTCTGTAAATTTATTTCATTAATAGAAATCATGTATTACTGTATATATGTGTTTATGGTTCTATATCTAATATATTTATGTTATATTATTGAATATCTGTGATATCTCTATGCATTTCTTTATTATATCTCCCATCTCATTTCGTGCCGAAAATAATCCAGACCAGTGGTCTCAGAGAAGGATGCTCTTGATCATTTTTTTGAGTGCATGTCCTCGACGAGGTCCGATTATAACAAGTTGGGTCTTGAGCTTGTCTCTCTTGAAGACAATCTCTCTCGCACACCCAAGAAACCCTCAATGGCGGAAGAAAAGGAAAACGACAGAGCAGATGATCCTATCAATCTGTTGGTTGAGCAAGCTCCCACGCGATAGAGGGATGAAATGATGGAGAAGTTTGCCCACATCCTTCAACGCCTGCCGATAGAATCAATTGCATATTCATCAAGTTTCCACTTTGAAGGCACCTCACCTTTCAAGGTACAAGTTAATTTTGATATTCCTATATTTGAAGGACATATAGATGCAAAATCCCTAGCAAAATGGTTAACTCTGCTAGAAGGTTATTTCTCTGTTCACAATTTTTCCGACAAAGAAAAGATCACCTTCGCACTCCTTAAAGATCTCCCTCATGTCAAACATTGGTGGGAAACTTACTGGGAGAAAAGTTCCACAGAGGAGTCTGGAATATATGGGGCCGATCCCACTTGGGATTTTTTTGTGGATGCGGTAAAAGAACAGTATTACCTTGTTGGAAACTATGAGGACCAGTACATGAGATGGACCACACTACGGTAAGAGAGGGGCCAAGAAGTTCTGAATTTCATCAATACCTTGCATACCTTGTGCACCAAGATGAGTATCAAAGACTCCAAGCGACATTTGGTTCTGAGATACCGTGGGGCTCTACATAGATACATATAGAATGAAATGGATTTTCTAGACATCTCATCACTCAGTGTTGCTTATTGATATGCTGTTAAAATTGAGTAGAAATTTAAGTACAAGAACAAATGGGAATTCAGGTCTGTAAATATGCAACAACCAAAGTATGACAAAGATGGCCCTAACAAATAGTCTCCCGAAAACGAGTCCAAGACACAGGAAAAGAAGGGTCACAGGAAGACAAAGAAGGACACTGAAAAATGGTGTGATTTCAACAAAATCCCCTCGCACAACACCGATGATTGTTGCTCAAAATAGTCATTGGTGGTCGAGTTCAAAGACAAGGAGTGGAACCCTGATTCAAAATCTGATTCAAAATTTGATTATGAAAATACTGGTAAAAGATAGATCATTGACGCAGACCCCAGTGCTGTTGTCGTGACCACAACAATTCAACCAGAAGAACCAACAGATCCTGAAGAGGGGGAGCACCTTTTTCATTCATAGATGTGGGTGAAGGAGACCCCACTGTATTTTATTGTTGATAGCGGAAGCCAGAAAAACGTCATCTCAGCAGAGGTCGTCAAACAGTTGGGATTATCGACAACACCACACCCACAACCATACAACATTGGGTGGCTTCGGCAAGGATGAGATCCCCGTGTCATCCAACAGTGTTGATTGTCGTACAACATTCAACCCTTCAAGGATGAGGTATTATGTGATGTTGCCCCACTAGATGTATGTGATGTTCTCTTGGGCCAACCATATATGTGGAGACGTCACGTTGTTTATGAGTCTCGACCCTGTAGTGTCATTGTTACTTTGGGGGGTCATTTCTACAGAATACCAGAAGTAGTTCTGACTACTGTTCCACCTAATAAGTGCCCCAAGGTAGTATCTCATACTATAAAATTCAGCTTCTTCACAATCTATTCAAAAGGAGAACAAAAAGATAGTGCAACCACTACAAAATTTCCCCAAGCACCTTCTATCCAACATAAGAAGGTCGACAAGCCTGCATAAAAGTGCAAAGATTCCTTCTCCACATTTTCCTCTCATGTATCTCGACTTGTTGAACAACCTCAACCTCAACAGGTTCGTGACAGATTTCCACAAACTGAGCAGCGTGACGTCTCTAGCAAGACAAACAGCTCACCAAGATGCAGATTCAACAAACATTTTTCCCTCTCCCTCGGGAACTCAACACAATGGATACCATTGCTTCCTAAGGAGGGAGGATTGATCCAGGTGGATATTGGTGGCCACCCACCTTTTCCAAATGGCCCAAAATAGTTTTTTGGCAATTTTGGCAATTTACTATTTTTAGCAGGTTTTAACTTCCGGGGCCATTTTGAGGGCCCAAATGAAGGTTTTTCGAGATCAAGGTTCTCAATGATATCCTAAGGCATAATTGAGCCCCCAAAATAAATCTCCTTGACGATAAATTTCCAATAATCTATCACACGGCTAAAACGGAGATCGTATGCAAAAGTTACAACCCTTGGAAGTTGATGTACTCACTTACCCAAATGGGGCCCACATGACTTTTGGTGCTTCATCTACTAGGGTTAGGTTTTTGAATGTCTAGGGTTTCTGGAATTCCTTCTTATTGGAAAAAGGCCTTTAGAGCCTCATTGTAATCATCTTCTTGCAAATGTGAGTAGTCGTCACATCTCTTCTCAGAGATAAGTTGCCACCATTCTATCGAGTCTTTCACTCTGTATTTTACAGTCTCTGTAAATTTATTTCATTAATAGAAATCGTGTATTACTGTATATATGTGTTTATGGTTGCATCTCTGATATATTTCTGTTATATTATTGAATATCTGTGATATCTCTATACATTTCTTTATTATATCTCCCATCTCATTTCGTGACAAAAATAATCTGAATCAATGGTATCAGAATAGGCTTCTCTTGATCATTTTTTTCAGTGCATGTCCTCGACAAGTTCCAATTATAACAAGTTGGGTCTTGAGCTTGTCTCTATTGAAGACAATTTCTCTTGCACACCCAATAAACCCTCAATTGTGGAAGAAAAGAAAAATGACGGAGCAAACAATCCTATCAATCTGTTGCTTGAGAAAGCTCTCACGCGACAGAGGGATGAAATGATGGAGAAGTTTTCCCACATCCTTCAATTCCTGTCGATAGAATCAAGCACATATTCATCAAGTGTCTACTTTGGATGCACCTCGCCTTTCAAGGTACAAGCTAATTTTGATATTCCTGTATTTGAAGGACAGATAGATGCAGGAGCCCTAGAAAAATGGTTAACTCTGCTAGAAGGTTATTTCTATGTTCACAATTTTTTTGACAAAGAAAAGATCACCTTCGCACTCCTTAAATCTCTCCCTGATGTCAAACATTGGTGGGAAACTTACTAGGAGCAAAGTTCCACAGAGGAGTCTGGAATATATGGGGCCGATCCCACTTGGGATTTTTTTGTGGATGCAGTAAAAGAACAGTATTACCCTATTGACAACTATGAGGATCAATACATGAGATGGACCACACTATGGCAAGAGAGGGGCCAAGCAGTTCCGAAGTTCACCAATACCTTCCATACCTTGCTCACCAAGCTAGGTCTCGAATACTCTGAGCAACATTTGGTTTTGAGATACCTTGGGGATCTACACAGATACATCCAGACTGCAATGGATTTTCTGGACATCTCATCACTCAAAGTTTCTTATTGATATGCTACTTATCGATGTGATTCTTATACAGGAATTCAGGTCTGCAAATTTGCAACAACCAAAGTATGACAAAGACGGCCCTAACAAATAGTCTCCCGAAAACCAGTCCAAGACACAAGAAAAGAAGGGTCACAGGAAGACAAAGAAGGACACCGAAAAATGGTGTGGTTTCAACAAAATCCTCTGGCACAACACCAATGACAGTCGCTCAAAATGGTCATTGGTGGCCGAGTTCAAAGACAAGGAGCCGAACACTGATTCAGAATCTAAATCTGAAAATACCAGTAAATGACAGATCATTGACACACATCCAACCCTTCAAGGATGAGGTCTTATGTGAGGTTTCCCCACTGGATGTCTGTGATGTTCTCTTGGGCCAGCCATATATGTGGAGATGCCATCCTGTTTATGAGTCTCGACCCCGTAGTGTCATTGTTACTTTGGGGGGTCATCTCTACAGAATACCAGAGGTAGTTTCGACTATTGTTCCACCTAAAAAGTGTCACAAGGTAGTATCTCATACTGTAAAATTTAGCTTCTTCACAATTTGTTCAAAAGGAGAACAGAAGGACACTGCAACCACTACAGCCTTGCCCCAAGCTCCTTCTATCAAACAGAAGCAGGTCAACAAGGCTCCAGCAAGGTGCAAAGATCCCTTCTGCACATTGTCCTCTCATGTATCTCGACTTGTTGAACAACCTCAACCTCAATAGGTTCATGACAGATTTCCACAAACTGAACAACACAACGTCTCCAGCAAGACAAGTAGCTCACCAAGATGCAGATTCAACAAACGTTTTTCCCTCTCCCCCGAGAACTCAACACAATGGAGACCATTGCTTCCTAGGGAGGGAGGTTTGATCTAGGTGGATATTGGTGGCCACCGACCTTTTCCAAATGGTTCAAAACAGTTTTCTCGCAATTTTGGCAAATCACTCTTTTTAGCAGGTTTTAACTTTCGGGGCCATTTTGAGGGCCCAAATGAAGGTTTTTAGAGATCAAGGTTCTAAATGATATCCTATGGCATGATTGAGCCCCCAAAATGAATCTCCTCGACAATACCTTTCCAACGAGCTATCACACCCCTAAAATAGAGATCGTATGCAAAAGTTACGACCTCAGGAAGTTGATGTACTCACTTACCCAATCGGGGCCCACATGACTTTTGGTGCTTCATCTCCTAGGGTTAGGTTTTTGGATGTCTAGGGTTTTTGGCATTCTTGCTTATTTTAAAAAGGCCTTCAAAGCCTCATTGTAATCATCTTCTTGTGAATGCGAGTAGCTGTCACATCTCTTCTCAGAGATAAACTGCCACCATTCTATAAAGTCTTTCACTCTATATTTTACAGTCTCTGTACATTTATTTCGTTAATAGAAATCGTGTATCACTGTATATCTGTGTTTATGGTTGCTTCTGTGATATATTTCTGTTATATTATTGAATATCTGCGATATCTCTGTGCATTTCTTTATTATATCTCCGAGCTCATTTCATGTCAAAAATAATCCGGATCAACAACTAAGAGAAGGTTGGTCATCTAACATAAGTTTGGTATTGATATAGATTTAATATTCATCTTAATAATTATTTAGGAATATTATTGAAAATTGTAATAATTATTCAAAATATTATATTTTGATTTTCATTGTTTTTATAGTTATTTATTGCTTTCAAAAATATATCAACACAATAAAATCCTACATGAAACTTTACAAACAAACATTATTTGATAAATAACATTCATTCACTAATAACTCAATAGACACTAATGATTTATGTAAACTTTGAATATAATCTAAATATGTTACAATGGATTATATTCTTAAAATTTATATATATATATATATATATATATATATATATATATATGGATGGATATAATTTAAAGTACTGTAAATATCATCTCTGATATACAATAATCTATGCATAAAAATCTAATATATCATATACATGATATTTTTATCATACTATATATATATATGTATGGATGGATATAATTTAAAGTACTGTAAATATCATCTCTGATATACAATAATCTATGCATAAAAATCTAATATATCATATACATGATATTTTTATCATACTATAGATTATAGATTATTTATGATATATATAGATTATCTAGTATTGATTATGCTCTTAACCTTCAACATAATATTGATCCTATTGTTTCAATGATAATGATCCATATTCTATCAATGTGCCTAGAGTTAAGTGTGAATCATTCTTTAGGGTGAGAAATATTACTTTATTTCGTTTACATGTTAAACATAATGAAATATAATATATATTATAGTCATCATGACTCTCAATCATATATATATATATATTCAAGTTTTAGTGAAATTAAATATACAAATTGAAAATTTTAATAGATAAATAAATCTTTAAAAGATTAAATAATGTTAAATACATAATACTTGGCCATTGTAACACCTAAATCAATTTTCTATGTTTAAAGAAATTATAACATAATTTATACAATATTTAATTAAGCTTTAGTAATATTAAATATGCACTTACAATAAAATCTCATTGTAGTTATAAAAAAAATACTTACGGAACACATGAAAAAATATTATATTATATATATATATATATATATATATATATATATATATATATATATATATAATTTGCATTATATATATAATATGTTGATTATTCATCTCAATTACTAAAGCAAATCATTTAAATTCACAAGAGATATTTACATTGCAATTGACTTAAAAATTTATTTAAGTCTTCTCTATATCTTAGATAGCACAAATTGTTCACTTATCATAATATTTGTAATTAAATTTAATTAAATATAAATATTTATCTTTGTTTTTAAATATTTATATTAAAGTCAATATTTTTTTTATTTGGTTATTTTTTTAAATGTATATGTTTAAACTCTATTTTGAGCATTGAAGGAATTACACATTCTTATCTTTTTTTTAAACTTTTACATTAAATTAGACATGTGTTTTTTTTTTTTAGTCAATATTATATGAATTTTTTTAAATGGATATTTGTTAGCACTATATTGAGTATGGAAGTAATTACACATCTCCCTCATATTAAGTTGTATAAAGAACCACATAAACATGATGGAAAGATATTTTTCTTTACGAGGGATGAAAAATCCGCAAGCTAGGGTTTGACAATCATGGTCTCAACAAAGTACAAAATGGTTTAAAAAGGGGGCACGAATGAAACCCCATCATACAAGCAGGTAGTTGTGGAAAGGGGGAAAAGCCCATAGGGTGTTGGTTTCAAAGAATCGCTGACGAGCACCTCGGGATCAAGATTGGAAAAGAACTAGGAGAGAAACCAGGAAAAAAAGGATCGTGTATGGGGGGAAAGTAGAGAAACCTAGAAGGTTGTGCAGGAACCAGTGAACCCCAGTGGGGCACATGGGCGCAACCCATGCAAACCTAAAACAACAATTTTACCCAATGTTATATTGGAAGACCCACAAACGTAACTCTATCGGGACCAGATGACGACGCATGCACGAATATCCAATTTCATAGGCTTGTGACTGACAAAAAGAATGTTGCGCAATTAGATAAAATATCAATGGAAGCCAAGTAGAGAAGTGGAACTCCACCTAGGTTCGAAAGGATTCTTCACAACAGTCTTCATGAACCTAGAGGAAAAGGATAAAGTCTTTGATGGGGGGGCATATTTCCATGGCTCAGTAGGGTTGTACATGCGGTTGTGGAAGGAAAACTTCTCCCCAGATAAATAAACCTTTAAAAATGTTCCAGTCTCGCTAAGGTTTTACTCCTTACTGCTAGAGTACTTGTTGTCATCCACCTTCGAAGAAATTGGGAACAAACTTGTAAAATATGTTAAGACATCGGAAGCAACCCTAAAAGGGAGATATACATCCTATGCAAGGATCTACATAGAGATGGATGTGTCAGGTGCACTTCCAGAAGCCATAATCCTGGAATTCAAGGATGAAGAATGGATACAAAGAATTGATTATGAGAAGATCCCATTTAGATGCAGAAGATGCCGTGAACATGGAAAAGTAATCAGAGAATTTCCACTCAATAAAAAACAAGAAATAGAATACACTAAAGCACAGTAGGATGATGACGGGTTTATAAAAATGAACCACATAAACAAAGCAAACAAGAAACCAAGTAAAGTCCCAATAGAAAGCAACTTGGAAGCCAGGACTAGACCAGAAGGGTGGGAAATGGATAACCAAGGGGGAGAAAGAGGAAAGGAAAGGACAAAAGATATATTATCTAGGGTACAAGCAACTCAGGAAAACATAGATATTTCAGGCAATAAGAGAGACGAGGGAGGTAGCGCAATTCTTATGGAAGGAGGAATCAAATACGCCAATACCCCAATGAAGGAGGCAGGCAGAGATTCATAGATGACACCAAGCGAGGTCAGCATGGAAGACCCTGATCTCAAAGACATTGTGGAAAGGGAAAGCATAGATCTCCCGAACATCCTCGAGCAATGGAAAAAGTAGGGAGTAGACAATGTGCCAGTGGAGCAACTAGATCGAATCCAATACATTTTCCTTCTAAGGGAGGAAGCAAAATCGAGAGAAATCAAGCGTATGCATGGAGATATAGGACACTTGGGAATCAAGGCAGGCAAGGGAAACCTACAACATTCACCCAAGAAGACGAGGTGAAAGAAAGGTAGGAAATCAAACAGCGTATCCCTACAAGAACTAGGAGACCTACTAATAAATCTAGGTAAGATAAAAAAACTCTTTCCAAACTCCCCCCCACATGTTTAAATGAAGATTATCACATGGAATATAAGAGGCCTGAATAGCCCACAAAAGCAAAGAATACTTAAAAATAGATAGAGGAAGAAACAACCTGACCTCTGTTTCATTCAAGAGACAAAGTTCATTGTAGACAAAATGGACACAATTAGTAAAACACAATGGAGAAAGTACAAAATGTTGGCTATCGAAGGCCAACAAATGGCAGGCGGTATACTCACCTTATGGAACCCAAAATCATTGAACCTACTAGCATTTTAAGCTACGAGACACACACTCTTGGTTAAAATACAAATTATACGTAACGTCGAGGTGATTCTATGCACCAATGTATATGGTCCCCATAGGTTTGAGGAAAAAATGAGAATGCTCGTAGACCTAGAAAATCTAAAGGACATATCCTGCAACCGCCTATGGATCTTGGAAGGGGAATTCAACATAATCACGACACTTACGGAGAAAAAAGGGGGCACTAGGAGACTGGATAGAGATGCAGAGGAATTCTTATCTTTCAATGATGCAATGGAGATGGTAGACATTCAAACGAACAATGGCCAGTTCACCTAGAATAACAAATGAAGTAATCAATACCAAGTAGATATAAGGCTAGATAGATTCCTGGTGTCAGAATCCATCATTCTTGAGGGACTAACTTCATATTGCAGCATCCTACCATTGGGGGGTTCATACCATTGGACAGTCCAATTGGAAGCAAGCTTCGAAACCACTCCTAAGAACAGACCTTTTAGGTTTGAGAAATTTTGGATCGAACATCCCACCTTCAAGGAGCACATCAACCAATGGTGGTGGGAGGAATTACCGGATCAAGGGACAAGGATGTTAAAAATTTATAAGAGACTCAAGTACATCAAACACAAACTCAAAGAGTGGAACAAGGAAATATTTTGGAACATAACCGAAGAGAAAAAAAATATCTAGGATAGAATGGGGATACTCCAGGAACTCTACATAGACGAGGGTTACACAAAGGATCGAAAAAGAGAAGAGATCCAAATGACCTATGAATGGGAAGCAAGATGCCAACATGAAGAAGCTCTCTGACACCAAAAGTACAGAATGAGGTGGCTAAAGGAAGGGGAACGAAATACCAAGTTTTTTCATAAAACCACCATTGCAAGAAGAACCCACAAAAAAATCTTGAAAATTAGGGATCACGATGGGATCGAAAGAGAATCCCACAAGAAAATTGAAAATACATTGGTCAATCACTTCGAGAGGATATCCCAGGAACCCAACCAAGACAGAACTAAGGCCATACACAAGATAAATCAACACATCCCCAGGTTGGTTATATAGGAACAAAATATCAATCTAAACAAACCCATAACAAAGGAGGAAATCGACCAAGTGATCGAGGAGATGCCCAATAGAAATGCCCCAGGCCTAGATGGCTTCACAGTGAAATTTTTCAAAGCCTTCTTGAAAGTGGTTAAACATGATGTTTATGGGGTGGTGGAAGACTCCATATGTTCAGACTCTATCTTGAAAGCATTAAATGCCACAATGATCACTCTAATCCAAAAATAAAATGAAGCAAGGACCCTAGATCGCTATAGACCGGTAGCTTTATGCAATGTTGTTTACAAGATAATCTCCAAAGTCATAGCCAATAGACTGAAACCACTCCTACCCACATTTATTTCATAGGATCATGTGAGCTTCGTAGAAGGAAGACAAATACTAGATAACATCATCCATGCCCATGAACTTATACACACGGTAAAAATTCAAAGGAGAGGGGGGATGATAATCTAACTTGACCTGGCAAAGGCTTACGACAAGATTAGTTGGCACTATATGGAAAAAATGTTGGAATACTTTGGGTTTGATCAACACTTGATCAATTGGATTGTCAATCTAGTCTCAATGACAAGATACTCATTCCTAATTAATGGAGCCCCAGAAAAACCCTTCTAGCCTTCAAGAGGCATCAGACAAGGAGACTATCTATCCCCCTTTCTATTCATTCTGATGATGGAAGGGCTTAGCAAAATCATAAAATTTGCAACTGAAGTAGGGGAACTAAAAGAAATCAAACCCTTCGAAGGTTGTCCAATCTCCACACACCAACAGTTCATTAATGACACCATTCTCCATGGCACACCCACGGTCAAGGAAGACAAAACCTATAAAAGAATTTTAGAAAACTTTGGGGAAGCCTCAGGGGAAGAGATCAACCACTCCAAATACATGATCTATTTCTTCAACACTAATCCTTCAATCCAAAGAAACCTAGCCAACATTCTCGGGTTTAAACACAAAATGCTCCCAACAAAATACATGGGAATCCCCCTGACAGACAGAGCCTGAAAAATGGAAACATGGGAAGGAGTGATCAAAAAACAAAAGGAGAAGGTAAAAAATTGGACTTACAGAGTTCTCAACTTGGCAAAGAGACTTATCCTCACCAAAGAAGTCCTACAAGAAATTATGGGGTATATGATGTCATTGTTCCCTACTCCCAAAGGAATACTTCAAAAGATAAGAGCCATTCAAAGAGACTTCCTATGGCGAGGTGCTAAAAGCGAAAAAAAATGGGCCCTGATAGCCTGGGAGAAGATTTGTTGACCAAAAGGCAAAGGAGGCATGGGGTTATAAGACCCACAGGTAACCAATGAAGCCTACGGGGAAAACCTGTGGTGGAGATGGGTCAAGGACAAATCAGTACCATGGAAAAACCTATGGAAGGCCAAGTATTCCCTAAACATCAATGATAAAGATCGAATTCGACTCATGGTCACAAGGGAGGGATCAACCATTTGGAACCTCGCTTGGTGCAACAAGAACTTGATTCATAAACACGGCCTCTAGGAAGTCAGAAATGGTCAACCTACCAAATTTTGGGAGGATGCTTGGCAACAGGAACCCGGAATGGAAAATCCAGACAGGGAGGAGCTCCAATAAGAAATTATTGTGCAAGTCAAAACAACAATCCATCACTACTAGAAGCCAAGAAATCATAACGAAATATCGAGGGCTTGGGGCAAACTCGATCCACAAAATAGAGACTGTATCACAACTCTAGTGAAATAAGTGGAAGAGGAATTGGGGAAAAGGAAGATTGCAATCTTAGAGGATGAGGACCAATTAAGGTGGGGCAGGGAAAATGGTGGGGAATTCAACTTAAAATAAGCACGTTTTTACATCGTGGACCATGTTCAAGAGGACCTGGTGCAACAGTGGGGAAAGATCTGGAGCAGCCCCGAATGGCCAAAAATAAAAATGTTCAAGTGGTTAGCTCTCCACAACAGAATTCTAACCCAGGAAAACCTCAGGAAAAGGGGTTACATAGGCCCTTCTCATTGCCACCTCTGTCAATCTAAAGAGGAAACAACCAATCACCTCCTCGATGAGTGCAGTTACACAATAGAGATATGGGATTGGGTGATATGCATCTACCGCGAGTCCATTAGAATCTAGGGAAACATCAACGCAACCATCAACAATTGGAATGAGAGATACAGAGAAAATAAAAAGGTGAACCTATGTTGGAACCTAACATTGAGGATGATCATATGGGCAATATGGAAGGAGAGGAATCAACGCATCTTCAGGAATGAAAGCCTATCAAAGGGAAAACTCAAGGATGCAATTATCTCACAAATACGAGAAATGGTGCAGAGCCACAACTACAAGAAGGAAACAATGCAACTCACAGATCAGGACTCCTGCATCCTAGAGTTCTTTTAGCTAAAATATGGGTGCAACAACGCAACAGTAGGGTGGGATCTACAACTACAACTAGGAGACCGCAATTGGACCCCCCCTCCATTCAGGTTCTTCAAATTAAATTTTGATGGGGCAGAAAAAGGAAACCCAGGAGTGGAAAGGATGGGGGGGGTGATCATAGACAATGATCGCGATGCCATCTGACTGTATGCTGGGAGTTTGGGAACTCAACCAACAATGAAGGAGAACTTGGATCCCTGGAGCTTGGCCTTGAAATCCTAGGGTGCGAAAGGATGACAAACACTATCATGGAAGGTGACTCCACCCTGGTCATCAATATGGTGAAGAGAATCCATAATGATACTAGAGTGGGAAAGGTTCAAAGACACTGGCACCCAGCTCTCTCCCTATAGAAAATCCAGGAGCATCTAAAAACTCGAAACACAGTGGAGTTGCGTTGGGTCCGCTGGTCAGCAAATGGCCTAGCAGACAGACTAGCCAATGAGGGAGTTGGAAAGGAAGGTTTGGAACTAGACACTACCTGGATCAACCTCCCAAATGACAAACTCAGAACAGACTGCATCCACTTAGCAACAAAAGACCGTGAAGGTAGGTTAAGCAAGGAAGGTCACATCGAGAAGGGTAGTGCAAGGCCTGGCGGTAAGAAAGTAGGACCCAGGAAGGAAATTATTTCCGAACACTTGATCACAAATGACCATGCGGGGGTACGACAACAAGACCCTTGCGACAGAAAGAATTGTAGGGAAAGCACAAGGGAAAGTACAGATAACAAACTGCATGTGACAAGTGACATAAGACAGGAATGTGTGACATGTTTCATAATCGATTCTCGAGGACAAAGTACAAGTACGAAGAGAATCACAGTAGGATCTAAAGAAAGCAGGGGCAAGGATCTGCACAGGGATAAAGGTTGGGTCATCGTGATCATACGAACCGCCACAAAAAAAAAGGACTGGAGGGATAACCACTACAAACAAGACATGATTGGCAGAACAAGTTCACAGCTGGAGAAGATCAATAAAAGGAAAGAAAATAGGAATAGCCGCAAACAGAAGGAGTGCAATTGCAGAGGCTACCATAGATACAAGGTCGTGGAAAGGAAGAATCCCTATGAAGTGAGGTACATGCTGAGTAACTAGCAAAGGAGTTGTGACAAACCAAACGAGATGGTGAGAATGAAGTGCATGCATAGGAAGAGGAATCCCCTGGGAAAGGCAATACTAGATAGTCCACAACGGGTGTCAAGAATGTAGCAGCCGACAAAAGATGCGGAGGACACATTCCAAACTCTTGTTGCACCGAAAGGAAAAGCGGCCATCACCCACTGGGAAAAGGAAGTCAAAGAAAAATGCAAAGGAAAATCTTGGGATGCACTGGCACACGAAGTGGACTAGGTAACTGATCTGGGGGCCACACAACCCAGGGAAACCCTCTTCCATAAAACAATTGAGATTGCGTGGCTAACTAAGATTTTTTTTTTTTTTAATAAAAAGGAGGAACCTATTGTATTAAAGTGCAGGCTTATAAGAACGTTTGGAATGCCAACTGTCTCGCCTAAAAAAAGGAAACCAGGACAGCTCGCTTCCTATGCAACTTGATTCAGAAAACTTGGCCGCCATTTGTCCTGTCGGAAGGAAACCAGGATGTATGGCAGCCAGGATTCTGAGACTATGTCCAAAGCTTACTTATGGCAGCATAATGGAGGTCTAACAGGGCTAAATCTTTAGTTCTAAACAAAACCAAAATTCTAACCATAAACATTCACAGTAGCAGTTACCCAGTGGCTTCATAAACTCTGTCATTCCTTCCCGATCTGGCTGAAAGCACGAAGGGATGTGCGCATGTTGGGCATCGTCGTCCCGGTGACATGTTGGAGTAGGCATCAAATAGCATATCGAGGCACTAGTGGATTTGGAGGGCTCGATGGATTTGGTCGTCCACCAGGCTTCTTGTTTCATAAATCAGCACTAGGTTCTCTCGGTGGAGGAGTGGCGGCTGGACATGCCGCTCCTCTGTTTCCTCATTCTCGTGCCTATAGTGTTGTCCTCGTTGAGCTTCCTGCTGGTCCTCATCCTTAGAGAAGTCGCCTATTGCTAAATTCACATCTACTTCCTCATCGACTGGGAATTCTTCAGCATAGTAAGTGGGAGGTTCCCATTTTGATTCACCTTCCTTCTGACTATGCATCGTTGTTGCTTTCTGTGGCTTGGCTTCGTCTAGGACGCAGGTTGGCAGATCCCAATTGTCTGGCACAGTGAATAGGAGATGTTCTGGAGGAACCTGGATGGGTTCTTTCTGAACAATCTCCTCCACATAGGCCATGGGAGGCGCCCTAGTCTTCCTGGCCTTACGGGCTCTCTGCCTGCGTGCCATGGACAACGCCTTCTCAAATTTTTGTTGTCGCTTCCTTCTAGAGTCAAATGCATACCACGTTGCGCCTTTGCACAACCGCCCCCTTGCCCTCGGCATGTGGATAATCAGGACTATAACCAGAATGTCGACTTGGTAGCTAGCTCTGCACCAGCTCCCCGAAATTTCAGACTTTTGCTGATCAACCTCACAATGCATTATGTCCCGCTCAAAGCAGTTGATAAACATGGTGGTGATTGTGACAGGCTTGGTCATTAAGGCTGAGCCTTTAGTGCCCTGAGCACTCATCCTTTTCACTCGTGTGAGAGGCCTCGTCCCAATGCCTTGGCTGCTCGGCCTTGCTCCCATCTTAATAGTGAGGAGAGGGGGGTTGGTGGCCCGCATTTAAGGCCCTGCCTAGCTCTTCAGCGCATGGTCGATCTAGTCGACGTGGCATCCATCTGGGGGTGGTTAACTAAGATTATGATCGACAAAGTGAGTTCGGAAATGGAAGAATCCAGACAGCAGGATAACTTGGATCACAAGAAAATGTTGGACGAAATCCTTAGTCACCTCAGTAGCCTGGAATCTATTACCAAACTGTTAGTTGAGGTCGAGAAGGATCATAAATCTAAGATGGAGTGGTTAGCTGCTCAATTTCACCTCTATTTGCGCTATGTCCACCACGTGGACATCACACCAGCTGATGGACACCAACCCACATCAGGAAGGCTCGCACACTCTCCCAGAAGGAGGATAACAAGAACCGGGTGGATGACAGGAAGAAACACATCATTGTCTTAGACGAGTGAATGGTTAGCTATCTGGTTAGTTTGACCACTAGAAACCCGGGCCTAGGGCGCAATCTATGTGTCTTTTTCATGTCTTTTTTTCTTTTTCTTTTCAAACTGGTTATGGTGGGACTGGCCTGGTTTCCCTGATGGAAGACCAGTCCCAACCCTCGTATATATTAGTAAGCGCAACTCGAGAACCCATGGTCTGGTTTCCTACTAGGCAAGCCATGAGACCCCCCTTTTTTGTATCATAATCTTTTTTACAGTAATACAACTTCTTACACTCACAAAAAAAATATTGTATAAAACGCCTTTCAAAACAATTAATATCTTAATATGTTATCATGATATTTATAATTCCATCAAATTATTCACATTAATGGCTTCATTATGAGATAATTATGTCACACTTTTCATATGGATGTTGCCCTTTTGGTCCAAATGTAACTACTAACTTTAGGGCTTTGTTCCCTAGCGTCTTCAATTTTATTCATGTGTTCGTTGGGTTCTTCTTTCTGTAATTATCCACTTTAGTACACAAACGTACCACTTTTATTCACTCCCACATAGTTTTTTTTATTAGCTTAAATCCATCGTACCGAAAATATATTGAGTACTAACGATTTTTAAAAATCCAATTTGCAAAACCAATCGACATATGCGTTCGTTTAAATTTTATGATAATTAATTAAAAGTAAATAAAGTTATATATATATATATATATATATATATATATTAATTATTTAAAAAGTTTTATTTTAAAAAAACCCTCAAAATATGGGTTAATTTAAATATTATGATAACTAATTAATATTTAACATTTACTTAATATGATTAAAAAATTATTGTGTGATCATCTAATTACTACAATCAAGTTATTAGCAAATTTACTTGAAATTAAAAAATTATTTTCCTATTAATTTTTTCTTCAAATTATTAACAATCACCATATTGACAAGTTGGTTTATATTCTCCATGAAAATGATGACCAGCTTAATGAATTCTTTCGTTTCAAGGAAGTGGTGGAAACCGTAATGAATTCCACACTGCATGCGAATAAATAAAAGTTGAGAATTTAATGAATTCCACAGTGCTTGATGATAGAAAGTATCGGGGAGGCGAAAAGAGCGGTGTTGCATTCATAGGGAAGGCAAGCATTTCGATCTACAGGAATTTTCTGTGGGTAGAATAAAATTAACTTACATTCGAATAAATAAAAGTTGAGAATAGGGAAGGCAAGCATTTCGATCTACAAGAATTTTCTGTGGGCAGAACAAAATTAACTCACATTCGAATAAATAAAAGTTGAGAACGTAATGAATTCCACAGTGCTTGATGATAGAAAGTATCGGGGAGGCGAAAAGGGCCGTGTTGCATACATAGCGAAGGCAAGCATTTCGATCTACAAGAATTTTCTGTGGACAGAACAAAATTAAGTTACAGCGATTTTAATTTAATGCAATAAGGTGTTGCAAGTGTACAATTTATCAGTGGAGTTTAAATGGGCACCCTTTCTAGTTGAGCAAGTTTCAGAATCAGACCAGGAAAATGCTTGGAGTCTCTAAATACAATTTATCAGTAGAGCTTAAATGGACACCCTTTTTAGTTGAGAAGGAAGCATTGAGTTTCAGAATCAGATCGCTTGGAGTCTCTAAATATTGGAGTCTCCTGAAAAAGGTAATTTTCATTCATTCATCATGACTCATGAAAACACTATGAAATTATTTTCTGTTGGGTTCTTTTTTGTCTTGCTAACAATGGATATTTACAGCTGCATTGTAATACAACAGGCGGATCCGCACCTAATCCTAGAAAAACAGTAAAATTAGGGTTTGTTTGTAATTTTACTATGGTAATTAAAATTTGTTTGTAAATGAAATAGGCCAAAAGAGAAATAGGGTTTATCTGCAAATGAAATATGCTTTGGCTTTCATCCACAATTATGTGACTGTGTTAGTATATATATATATATATATATATTAAATAAAAAAGGGGGGAGATATATATATATATATATATATATATATATATATATATATTAAATAAAAAAGGGGGAGCCTGCTATAATATATTATCAAAAAACTGTATAATATATTATCAGAATGTACATAGTCAAGAGTCTGGGTCATCCAAAATGCTGTCCGAAACCGGAAACCAGCATAGATACAAAGCATAAACAACTATAAACTATTGGCACCTGTCTTGCCCGGAGGAAACCAGGACAGGTGCCCAAAGTCTAAGAAAACATAAAACAGTAGCATAAAACTAAAAATCCATAGGACATGAAAAGCCTAGGTAGTTGGTGACCTGTCATCTTCATTTGTCTTCCACGTGGAGCCGGCCGGGATGGCGAAAGACTACGCACAAAGGGGACATTTCCGTCGAGCTGGAGCGCCAGAGTAGGCATCGAGAAGCACGTCCAAGCGTTGGCCCATGATGAGTGCCCGATGCTCCAGGTCAGCCATGTGGCCTCGGAGCTCAAACACCAAGGACAGGTGCTCCTCGCGGAGGAGAAAGCCATGCATGTCACCACCTTCGTCGTCGGGCGTTCTTCGCCTCGCTTCATCCTGCCCACCACTTCGACCTTCCTTTGCCGGCGCACCTCCAACATCAAACGCAGCCTCCATTTCCGTCCAGGGAACCTCTTCCACAACTCGGCGTCTCCATTGGCGTCAGGTCCTCCAGAGTCAGGTCCTCCTCTACAATGCAAGTCAGGTACAATTGCTCAGTGCCACCCTCCAACGTGACAGTGTCCATGCTGCTGCGACCCATTTCCTTCTCAGCTATGGTGGAGAGCAGAGCTTGCTCCTCGGCTCGAGCCTTCTTCCTCAACAGAGAAGTAGCCATGACTAGAGCACGTTCGAGCTGCTCTCTGCGCTGTCGCTGCTCCTTGCGGGCGTACCAAGCAGAGCCACAGCGAGGCGTTCCTCGTTTCCTCGTCATGTTGCAGAGCGTTGTCCAGGAAATACACACAGGCTGGGACGAGGGAAGAAGCCAATTGAAAGCACAGGCAGAAGAACTCGCATCAGTGCTCCACGAATGGATGGTGAGCCAGGGCGCAAAGAGCGCGTAGTTACACCAAAGCCTCCAAACACAGAGTAGAGCCGAGACCGGAGCAAGAGAAAATGCATAATTCAACTGCAAATACCCATGACCGCCTTTAACATCGCGCTTGCCTGACTCGTAAATGCTCGCTCGAGGGAGGAGTCCTCCCATTGCAGAGCTGGTGTTATTGCGGTCCTGCATCCGTAATGCGGGTGATGTGGTTACCACATCCAACATTTAAACCTTGGCTGAGTGCGGGGCCAGTTGGCACTCCTTCGCCACTTGTCACCCCATACGGGTTATATATATATATATATATATGAAATTATAGATTTTTTTTTGACAAGAAATAAAATTGTAATGGTATTGTGTTTAGTTTTAAGTATGGTATTAAGGTTAAATGTTATTAATGAACTAAGAATTTGTTTTTTTAATGTACTGAAATTTAAGAAAATAGATTAACAATCCAAGTTTTAAATAATTCTTATAAGAGAACTATATATATATATGAAATTATAGATTTTTTTTTGACAAGAAATAAAATTGTAATGGTATTGTGTTTAGTTTTAAGTATGGTAATAAGGTTAAATGTTATTAATGAACTAAGAATTTGTTTTTTTAATGTATTGTAATGGTATTGTGTTTAGTTTTAAGTATGGTATTAAGGTTAAATGTTATTAATGAACTAAGAATTTGTTTTTTTAATGTACTGAAATTTAAGAAAATAGATTAACCATCCAAGTTTTAAATAATTCTTATAAGAGAACTATTTAGATAGAGATTGGACATTGCACATTGATATTAAAAAAAAAAATTGAACTATTTAGATAAGAATATTTTTTTATAAAAATCAGTAAAACTAACTTTGGACATTGCACATTGATATTGAAAACATTATTAAAAAGTACTTCTCCAAAATAACTTTATAGAGATTGATAATCTGATAAACACATGGAATGATATTCTAGCAATCACTCGGTCACTCTCTGGCAGAAAAGTACATGCTATTAGCATAAATTTGTAATTGCACTGTAAAGAAGTTCTAAGTTTTATTTTCTAAAAGGAAATCCCCTGTGGAATCATAAAGCTGATTCTTAAAAGAGTGGAAATGAAAAACGAAAAGCCATGGAAGTAAACAAAACTACAATCTTAGATAATCAACTTTTTGCAGAAATTCCGTGCTCTACTACAGTATGAGGTGGAATATCTCCTTCCTGTGTAAGAGATAAGAAATCTGCGCTGTATTTTCCTTTTATCGTTTCTGTCTAAGAGATAAGAAATCTGCGCTGTATTTGTCTTATCGTTTCTGTGTAAGAGATAAGAAATCTGCGCTGTTTTTGTCTTTTATCCTTTCTGTGTAACAGATAAGAAATCCGCACTGTATTTGTTTTTATCCTAAAAATAATATTTAATAATCTAAAATTAAAATAGTTCTATTGTGATAAATCCAAATTCTATCATGAAAACTAATTTTATGCTAATTATTTTATGAAAAACAGTAAATGAAGTGGACAACCGGACACCAACAAGAAACTGAAAATCACACGCATAGTAAGACCTTGAGGACACATTCTAGATAGTGAACGAGATCGAAATATTTACCTAATTACTTGTCTACTACCATCAGAACATATTTGATAGGATTTACAGAGGCCTTAACACAATTCTGTGAGACAACAATATTGCTCTGGTACGGGCTTTCTTCTCAAGCAGCAGTGTTCCGAAGATAGAAAGTTTGTTCTTAAATAATAAATGATATATTAACAATTATTGATGTTATTATTTTATTCATAAAGGTTTTTTTTCTTCCAACTGTTGATTAATTCTGGTTCTCAGCATATGCGTGATATTTTTGATGATGGTAGAGTATCTACTCAAACTTCAATATTTTGAAAATATTGAAAATTTTAAAAAAAATTACACAGAAACTATAACTATGACAACAATTATAACTAAGTGTGAAAACTTACACACTTAAATAATTGGGGTGGTGTATATTACACAATTCAGATATTTGAATAAAATCTAACAAGGAGATAATGTTGTCATTTTAGGAAGTGTTGGAAGTGATGCAAGATACTTGCTCCAGCAATTTTTTTTTTGTAAACAAAGCAAATTTCCCTCACATAAACTAAATCTAGAACCACAGATGACAGGCTCTGCCAAGAATGATGATGCCAACTTTGCTTGTAAACAAAACAAAATGCTAGGTCTTAAACTGAATCTAAAACCGCAAATCAGAGGCTCTATTGAAATAATCCCACTAAATTTTTTTGAATTTTTTTCCTTAGTCTGGCAGTATAGACGTTTAGTGGAACAGTTTTTTGTTGTAGTGGTTTTATGTGTTTGCACAATACCATAAAAGCCACAAGTAAACAAAATTCTGACATTTGTATAAAAGGAAATGGCTTCCAATTAATTCAGAAACTACACAACAATTATATAAGACAATGGCAGGCCTGTAGGATGAAATATATGTGAAATATATGTGCGGCTGCGGCTTCAAGATGAGGAACGGAGCAACAATACATATTTGAAGTATCTCCACCACCTAGATAGGTCGACCTCCCAATAGCAAGCATATCCTCAGAACTGTGGAATACGACACAACAAATGCACCCTTCTCACAGCAAAGGTAACACAACCCTCTCATAACAGAACTCGCCCCCGCTTAGGAAATGGCGCCCTTCTACACACAGAAAACAACCCTCTTCAAATGGTGTCGACCTGGCTACAAAGAAGTTCACGTAGCTACCAGAAAACTCGCCCAAGTTCGAAGGAAATACGCTCAATACACTAAACTGGGGCCATGCTGCCAATAAACTTATCTAACAAGGAGAAATATGCCCCTTCTCTTGAAACTCACCCCTTTTTAAACCAAACTTGGTCTCTCTACTCAGAAATTCGTCTAGCACTTAAAAGAAATAGCCCTTCTTTAGCCAAATCTATCTCTCCAAGAAAGGAATTCAGCCCAAGAAATAACCTCCTTTAACCAAATGTACCTTTGCAAGAAAGGAATTCAGTGGTCAAATGGTAAAACTCAGTAATGGTAAAACTCAGTAACAATAGAGCACATTGAAGAAAGCTGAATGATCTATTCCCTATAACCAGCTAGGGTGGATGGTGTTACCACCTAAACCAATATTTCAATCTTCTTTAGAGTTTTTGTCCCAACAATCAAGCCACAAGAACTCTCTGAATTTAGTTTTTAAAAATAACATATGCATAATGAAAGAGAGGGTGCTCTCATTCTCTTTTCATCTTTGTTTAGCACTTAAAGAAATCACCATCTTTAACTAAATCTAACTTTGCAAAGAAACTCAGCTGTCAAATGATAAAACTCAATCAGAATGGAGTACATTCAAGAAAACTAAATGATCTATTCCTTATAATCAACTAGGGTGGATGGTCTTACCATCTAAACTAATCTTCCAATCTTCTGTACAATTTTTGTCCCAATAATCAAGCTGACTTTTTGTCCCAACACATAACATATGCATAATAATCCCTCATTCTCCTTTTATCTCCTTTTACTTTACCTATTTTAATAAAATAAAATTACTGAATAACATTTTTTTAAATTACTTAAATAATTAATTAATCTCATTTTTACATTAATATCCTAAATAAATCATTTAGAAAAGGAAAATAACAAGATTGATGAAGTTGATGAAACCAACTTGTATATGAAGATACAAAATAACAAACATGGATTATAACATGTACCAAATGAAATATCTATATTTTGCAGTTACAGGTGTATGACTAGTTTTGATATGATGAATATCATCTTTATTATAAATTTTGAATTCTTTAAAACATTTGCAAGACCTGAGATTACACTTCCTTATTCCAAACCCAGTAAGATTACAATTTGTCTAGTAGAAAGAATAGGTCACGAGCTAATGCAATCATTTTTTTTTCTGTGGGTTTTCTGATTACACTTTATCGGATGTCTGTCTGTAAAAGTTTTCTGATTTGTTGACACCGAAGATCTGTCTTGTTGTCCTTTGATTTGTTGGTGTTATATGAGTATCTACGAATGGTGTCTGGCCTACTGTAATTAAATCGTTGGGTCTCATTATAGCTTCTGAGGTTCACTTTCCACTAATAACTACCTATGAAAATGGTACAGGTACATTATCATTGTCATAGTGTACATAAACAATGCAAACAGCTATGCATTTAACCCATAAACAATGCAAACCGCTATGGACTCAATCCAGAATCCATCACCTGCATATGAAGGTAGAAAGATTTTCCATCATGAACAGAGTAGTTCCATAACTTTATCAGTCAAAACAGCCAGTGGCAGGCTTGAAGACTATGCCCATGGCCTTCTGCTAAATGAAACTATAACAAATTGAAAGCGACTAAAATATATTAAATATGGTATTCATAAAATCACCCGGGGATAGCACCCGGTCTAAGCCACACCAACCCTTAACATGGTTGTCAAACTGGTAACTTTAACATCACACTCCATCACCGACTGTCCTACACCTCAGGAACGTTTAAAATGGAATATTGATATAAATTTAATTATCAAATTAATTTAAGATACATCATCCTTTAGAATAATAAAATTAAGATTATATATATAAATATGATTATATTTATATTTATATAAATTTATATAAACATAATTATATTTATATATAAATATAGTTTCAATTATTTTAATTAACTTAATGATAATATTAATTTAAAAAAAAATACATCACACAGAAGAATCATCATTGATCTTTATATTAAGATGATAACCATGTTATATATAATATTCCTTTTAAGATAAAAGGAAATCTTAACATTTTCATTTGTGTGAAAGTATGATGTTAACTTAGGTGATGTAATATCGTGTCAATAGGTATGTGTAAAGTTTATTGGAAGTTTTTGAATGTATCATTATTTATTTAATAAATATCAATTTTTTTACATAATATTTATAAATTTTATTTTAATATAAGATTTTGGATTCTTATATTATATATTTTATTAGTATAAGTGAAAAATTACAATTGTATAAATATTTAAATATTTATATAATTATAATATTGTAATGGCATTTTCTTATT
Source organism: Picea engelmannii (assembly GCA_009831015.1). NCBI lineage: Eukaryota > Viridiplantae > Streptophyta > Pinopsida > Pinales > Pinaceae > Picea > Picea engelmannii. Next base: position 29,874 of record ML827183.1, on the reverse strand, counting down.
TTATATAAAAATAAATATATTAAAATTTAATATTTAATATAGTGTATGAAATAATTTAACAAAAATATAACACTAACAAAAATATCTTCTCACTATTTAATAAAAGATAAAAAAAAAAATATATATTTTAGAAAAGTAATCAAAATGTGAAATACATTTTTATTTATGAATATAATGAAATAATTAAATTGAAAACTTCTAAAATATTGTATTTCATATTATTTTAAATTAAAAATAATATTAAATATTTTTTTAAATATATTAAAATTTCAGAAAATAAAAAAAATATTATAAGAATGATTTTCCCTATAGTGAACTTCATTTTTAATAACATAATTTTATAAAATTTATGATATGAAACAGATTAAAGATATTAAGTATATGATAAACATAACATATTGTTCTAGTAATATAAGAGATAACTTTATATAATTTGATAATTTAACTATTTTTTTAAGATATATTTTTTTGATTGGTTAAAAAACTGTTATTTATATTAAGGAAAAATATACATGAGTATTATTGGTAGATTATATGAAAATAAGTTATTAATAAATTAGAGAGAAAATGAAAGTATTTCTATCTTTCTATACTTAACAATAATGGGTTATTAAGTTTTAAAAATGGAAGTTTATCTTATAAAAATAAGTTAGTTATATATAGTTGCTAAGTCTATAGAAAAGAGTTCATTTGTTTCTAACTTTTATAACTATTTATAATAGACTAGCATAGTTGCTAACTCACGGCTGAGAACGCCAAAAGGTATCGGTGTATGTGGTAATCCGATATGAAAAGTTTGGCTGCATTGATTTTGGAGGACGACTAAGAATATGCCAGCATCTTCAATGCATAGCCATCAGATTAGGGTTTAAGGTTAAATAAGGTTAAAAGATTATTAATTGTGCCCATTGTCAATAGGTGTACGCCTTGGCGTAATTATTAACTTTTAAAAATAAAAATTTAGCCTATGAAAATAAGATAGTTATATATAACTCCTATATATATAAAAGAGAGCCAATTTCTTGAAATGGTAAACATAGAATTTAGTTTAACATACAAAATAAGTTGGTTATAATATCTAATTGTTAAGCATTTTCATTTTTAAGTCATGTGAAGAGTTTCAATTTATTGAAGTGGTAAGGAGACAAAGTGAACTTAATGATCATTTTTTTCTCTTAAATCCTTTTTTCTTTAAGTTTGTTTTATTTTTTAACTTGTTATAGTATATGATTTTTTATTATTTTAAGCATTGAAAATAAATACACCTATTTATAGTTGTAATGTGAAAGAAAAAAATGTTAATTAAATCTTTGTTTAAGTAAGAGAAGAGAATTTGTTATATTCTTCTTATTGGTTTAGATTTTATCAGAGCACAAATATAAAGATGTAGAAGAGAAATATAAATTCTTTTATATAAGTTTAAAAGTCAATTTATATTGATTAAAATCCATATTACTGTTACTAATTAAGGAAAGTTGTCACATGAATAGACACAATGTAAGGTTCTCACTTTGGTAAGTGAACTCCAAATATTTATGGGTATGAACTCTTCTTAGTTAATTTTTTTTTTTTTTTTTTTAAATATAATGTTGATCAAGGATGAAATAACGTAACCAAAATTGTTACGTTATTGCAAATAGAAATATAAAACAATTTCAAATTATGAAAAACTCAAAGTTGTTAATGAACTAGGAAATTCTAAATAGAAGTATAAAACAGTTTCAAATTATGAGAAAATAACAAATGTAGGAATGTAAATATGGTTTTAATCCTAATAATGAACAAAGTGTTAAAGGTAAAAGTGATCCAAAAGCATCTAGCTCTTGAATGCCAGCACCAAATTTTGCACCAACAGAATTCAAGTGGCGAGCATTTTTTTCTCAAGTCCAAGTCCAAGATTTAGAGGGGCCAATAGCTTAGTTGGCATGGATAATTTTGGATGAATAATAGTTGGATATATTTCCAATCAACAACCCATTAGTAATATCAACATTTTCTTATAGGAGTTGAGGAGAGATACCAATAAGAGTGTCTATTAAAGTGTTTTTCCACAAGCAACCGAGATTTCCTTGTGAAGAATTGTAAAACTACATTGGAACAAAGGTAGGAAGTGCCACGACATGTTTTGGACCATCCGATCATAACCACTTTTATTGGACAGAGCAAAAAGTATGTTGACGAATCGGAATCTCACCAATGTTAGATCTTATAATGTAAATATATGGCTTCTATTATTTAAGAGGTCATTTGTCTTTGTTTTCTATACAGATGTGTCAGAAATCATCCCTATGAGAAAATATTTTGATAGTAAGATTCAATAGCCCTAGTGAAAAGGTATTTAATTGTATTAATTAAAGTAGATTTTCATAAATAGGAAAATAAGTAAAAAGGATGTTTCTAGAGGAGGTTATCAAAGATAATATTTATTTATCTCTCGATAACTCTCAAAGTGCATTTTAATTATGCCATACATATGATTTAATTTACATTGGGTTTATTAAAGATAACATGTGAATTGGAATGTGTGGCATGTTTTTATTCCATTGTTGTTTTATCTTAATAAATGAAGTTGTTTTATCTTAATTGATGAATTCCTAGAATATAGGAGGGGATAAGTTGTTAGTGACCTCTTTGTTTTATTAAGGGAGATGTTAGAACATAAAAAAATAGTGTGTATAATGGATATATTTTTCAAAGGAAATAAAGGAGGAACATAAATGAATAGGAAGGGAAAATAGAAGAAGGGTTGAAGATGTAGGATATAAAATAAAAGAAGGAGAAGAAGGATAACATAGAATTGTTGAAGAAATTTTCAAGGAACTTTAAAGAGCATTTTCATAGATGCTATGGGTAAAAGCTTCATTTTCAAAGAAAATTGATGAAATGTTATAAAAACCTTGCTAATACTAAGACAAATAAGATTGGTAATGAAGAATTAAATGCTTTGATGGCCATTATGTAATTTGAAAAGTAGAAATATGAAACAAACATTGTCAAGCATATTTGTAAATTTTCTGAAAATTAATAAAAGGCCTATTAAGCCCAAAATTTGAATCCAAGACTTTTATGTTTTAATGTGTTTTTGAATGCATGAGTTTAATTATGGTGCCTCTAAATATTCTAAATATTGTTCTTGGATTTTGAGCCTATAGAACTCATGGTATTCTGTGTTTGGTTTAAGAAACTTGTAGGGGTTTTCAAATGTCATATGGGAACATAGATTTGACTTTGTGTGGTGTTCATGAATTCTGTAATTTGCGAGGGTTATGGGGGACCCATATGTCATTATTAATGGTATCAAATTAACACAATTTTTTATTTTTATTTTTTTAAACAATAACAACCCTAGTTGTTGTTGGGTAGATGTTGTTGAGAAGATTTCATGTTGTGGGTAGTAAAGGAAAAGGAAATCACATTGTAAGTTGGAAGAATTGAAGGTGGATTTGAAATCTCCAAATGGTTGTTTTAAAATAGGTCCAACTAACATTGAACAGACACTATGTGAAGGTTTAGATAACTTCATAATTGCATTTGTGGGTAGAATTATCTAGGAGAATGGATAATTTTGAAGAAGACAACAGTTCTAGTGAGAGTTGAAGTTAGGCAAAATTGTTGAGTGAGCATTTAAGTGGAGGAGAATCGTGGGCATTTGACAACACAACCCTAAAATTAAGTTCTAGTAGAGCCACATAAAGTTTCATAAGTTGCACATTGAGAAGGTGCATATTTGAAAACAGGTCCAACTACCATTGATAGACACTATGTGTAGGTTTAGATAGCTCCATAATTCCAATTGTCAGTAGAATTATCCATGAGGTTCCAGCAGTTTGAAGAAGACAACAATTCTAATGAGATTTGAAGTTAGGTAGAACTATTGAGTGAGCATTTAAGTGAAGGATAATCATGGGTATTTGACAAGATAACTCTAACAATAAGGTTTAGTAGATTCATCTAATTTCTTATAATAAGTTGCACATTGAGGAGGTTCATAAAGGGATTGAAAATGAGTGAAAATGAGGGTTTTCAACAAAAGAAGGTCCTACTAAAAAGAGGCCTTGGGTGGAACAGGTGAATGCATGAAGAAAATTATGGCTTATTTAAATATTTGGAAGAAGTTCAAGGAATTGAGGGAAACCTAGAACAAGTTAAGGCCTTGAGGATATTGTTAGAGGGTAAAAATTCTTGTAGTGAGAATGAAGTTTCAGTTGCATGTGAATTAATTAAAAAAGTTTGGAAGTTTTGTAGCAAGTAGAGAATTTGTTCCATGATAGGGAATTTGTTGTTGAGGATGATGAGAATCAAAGAATAGATGAATAAATCATAGAGGAGGAGGCACATAATTAATACTATGATGAATTTGAAGATAATGAATTGCATTGAAGTGAATATGGGGATTATGATTATAACGATGAAATTATTGAGTGTGCACTAGAAGAGGGAGAAATGTTGGATAATTTCCATGGAGGAATTCAAGTTCACTGATATATTGTGATGATTTTATAGAATCTTATGTATATTTTGAAGAAGTTGAAAATGATTATTATGAAGACATCAACCATGGAGTAGATAAAGAAGGAAACTTGGAGGGTATGCCCATGGAAGCAGTGAAATTGTTTGATGAATTTAATGTTTGTGCATGTGAAAGTATAGTGGATGAAGAAAGAAGACATATTGAAGTTGTAGTTGAAGAAGAAGGAAACAATGTCATTGATATTGAAGAAAATTTGATGAATTTGATAAAGAATCTAAATATTTGGGAAACAAATTTGATGTGAATAATGCTAAAGAACGACGATTTGAAGAAGATTTTGTAAAATAAATGATAGATCATGAGAAGGTTGTGAAAGAGGATATCAAACAAGTGGATTATTAGGTAAAATGATTTTAATTTTAGGTGATATATGACGAAGAAGAATTTATTAATGAGGATAAAATGATTAAGGTTATTAAAGAAATAAAATTGATTGAGGATTTCATGAGGGGAGAAGGTAGTCGATCTAACGATATAAGCAATGCAAATGATGATAATGTTGTTGTAGTAATTGAGGATAAGAAAATAGTAGTTGTGATAAAGACTACAATATAAACCGAAGAAATTGAAAATAAAATGGCCTTGAAGACTACAAAAGGTTAAGGAAGGTAGATGGAAACTACCATGATAAGTTTTTGGGTGAATGAAGAATCCTCTATCATGGAGGAGAAAGAGTGTGATTTTGAAGGAGTCCATACTAATGATGGACATGAACAAATGGATATGAATAATACCATAGTAGTAGTAGAAATGAAGAATATAATGCCTTTATTGCAAGGGAGGATATGGATAATTAGAAGGAAACTATGAAAGTCGCATGTGCGATAGTCCAAGCTTTAAGAATAGAGGAAGAAGAGAACCTAGAAGAAAACATTATTTTATTCAACCATTTAATTGTTTGTGATTGTGCATGGACTTCTAGTATTATTGAAGATGAAAAAAATATGAACTGTTGAACTTTCCATGTACTAGATGAAAAATGAAGAGAAATGAAATTCATCACAATTTGGCACTTGAAGCAACATACATGAAGAAGTTTGAGGATGAATTTTATGTTGATGTAATGTCTAATGAATATGTTTAGGAAGGGAATGATGCTAAATGCATGCCACAAGTAGAGGATAATGTTGAGGAAGAAGATGGTGATGATGCACAAGGTGTTAAGTTCAATTTCCGCACTAAAACTAAGGAATTAAATAAATTGATGTAAGGCATCATGAATAATGCCAAGATTTGAAAAAATAAACATCTTAAGTGAAGGATAAGCTATTTTCAAAAATTCTCTAAATAGATAAAGAAAATTATTTAATAAAGAATTTATTACAGAAAGGAATGACGATGGTGTTGGGTATGATTCAAGACAATTTGATGAATGAGGAAGATGAATTGAAAGTATAATGTGAACATGATTTTGCGTAAGAACGTTTGGGAAATGAATCAATCAAAGAAACTCTTCTGATGTGGTGCATTTTGAAGCAAATGTATTGTTATTAGTTGATGATGTCATATGAAGGAATTGAATAGATTAACGTCAATGTAGACGTTGACAAAGACAGTAAGTGGTATCATGGTATTTCCACATTATAGCCATTGGAAACAATGAAGACTGAGATAGTATCCCATGGCGTGAATACAATTGTGTATTTAAATGATGTCGATCTCATGGAGAAGAAATTTACAATTGATGTTAATAATTGTAGGCCCAAGGAGCCTGAAATGATATTAAGAATAAGGAAGAGAGTGAAAATGAAGTTGAAATTTAAAAGAAACCATACATAAGTTAGAGTGTGGGGTAGGAGAAACAAAAATATATTCATAAATGTATTTGATAAAGAATATTCTTCATCAATCAGTTGATGTAAAATATTCAACTACAAAGTTGGTCCTTAGCATAAAGATGTCATTTCCACTTAGATGAAGAGTTTCATGTAGGAGCATCTAGCTCAAACACTACCATGGAATTTTGTGCCAACAGAGTTGTGGCACTAACAATTTAACTATCATGGAAAATTTTGGCTGATTAAATTGCAACCACTAGATATGTTTTCAATTAATGGATTGGAGGTAATATCATCATTTTCTGATGAAAGATGAGGAGAGAGACCCATTATATCAAGTGTTTTGGTATTTTTTCACAAATTGCCTTGATTGACTTGTAAGGAATTGTAAAAGTACATTGGATCATAGATAGATGTGTTTTAGACCATTTCATGACAGCCCTTTTTATCAAATAGAGTGAACAGAACTTTGGTAAATATACAACCTATATTATTTCTAGGGTTGTTAGTTTTTTTTTTTTTAAATGTAGATGCCATGGATTGTTCATTTTATAATATTTAGAGAGAAAAAATCATGATTCCTATCTTAGAGGTAGTGAATTTTATTAATAAAGTAAATTTTCATTAATGGGGAAATAAGTAAAGAAGGGGACACTCCATAAGAGGTTATCTAAACTAACATCCAATCCTCTACATAACTCTATAGATTCATTTTTTTATGTAATATATATACCATTTAATTTACCTTGGGCTTATTAAAGATAACATGTGAATTGGAATGATTGGCATGTTTTTGATTAAGGGGGCAATTATTTTAATTAATGGAGCCATAGAAGATAGGAGGGGGATAAATTAAGAGGGGCCTCCTTGTTTTATTAAGAGAGCCACTTGTAGATAAGGGAGAGAGTATGTATAACTAAGAATCCTCTTAAAGGAAATCGAGGTGGAATAGAAGTGAATGAGATTGAAATTTTGGAAACTACGAAGTGTTTTTCTAATTAATGATAAAGAAGCTTATGTTAAGTGTATACTCTTTAGTGAAGGGGATAGACTTTTTGTTTTAGGTAACTCGTAGGGTTTTCTAGATACTATATGATTGTAATAAGTACTAAAATAAATGAATGATGAAGTACCAATTACTAAAGTAATATGTAATCCATAAGGTTTTCTAGATACCATATGATTTGTGATAAGTACTAAAAGAAATGAACAATGACGTACCAACTACTAAAGTAATATTTAACCCATAAGGTTTTCTAGATACTAGATGATTATAATAAATGTTAAAAGAAATGAACAATGAAGTACCAACTACTAAAGTAAGAAAACATATTAAAGGTTAAAATATCTCTCATGTCTTCCACTCACATAATAGGGATGGGCAAAGTTAGTGAAAGTTATTGAGTGGCTTTTATATTTTTCCATGCATGATTATTTTCAATTGACCAAAAAGGCTAGATAAATCATTACAAATCTATATAGTCACTTTGGAAGAAAACTACTATTAAAGCAATGTTAACTATTCACATGAGTTTTAAACATTGATTATTTTGAAAAAAGTGAATAGTAAATTTACTCCACTAAATATAATATTTTAGTAGACATTTTTCTACCAATTTATTTGAGTATATCCAATTTAAATATATTTCTATTAAAATTTTCGAAAAAAAATATTTTCATCAAATTAATTCTTTTAAACTCATAATAAAGCTTAAATTAAGATACAGTTAAAGTCATTACATTTATCCTACCTATTTACTTAGGTATATGGGTGGAGAATTATGAAATAAAGTTTCATAAGAGAAAATGCTAATCTATCATCTTATCAGAAGTGTGACTGAGAGATCGAATTATTCAATATGGCTGCATTCTATCGGTGCAGTTAACTCAATGAAATTCAAGTTGGTGGTTAATTTGCTTACCACATACTTCAAATGATAGGGAAAACTTGGATAATTCAAGTTGGTGGTTAATTTTCTTACAAGATACTTCAAATGAGAGGGAAAACTTGGATAATTCAAGTTGGTGGTTAATTTGCTTACCAGATATTTCAAATGAGAGGGAAAATTTGGATAATTCAAGTTGGCGGTTAATTTGCTTATCAGATATTTCAAAGAGAAAACTTGATAATTCAAGTTGGTGGTTAATTTGATTACCATATATTTCAAATGAGAGGGAAAACTTGGATAATTCAAGTTGGTGGTTAATTTGCTTACCAGATATTTCAAGATATTTCAAAGAGAAAACTTGATAATTCAAGTTGGTGGTTAATTTGCTTACCAGATATTTCAAATGAGAGGGAAAACTTGGATAATTCAAGTTGGTGGTTAATTTGCTTACCAGATATTTCAAAGAGAAAACTTGATAATTCAAGTTGGTGGTTAATTTGCTTACCAGATACTTCAAATGATAAGGAAAACTTGGGTAATCCAAGTTGGTGGTTAGTTTGCTTACCGGATACTTCAAATGATACCGGATACTTCAAATGATAGGGAAAACTTGTAACATAAATGAGTCTTAATAAAACTCTCGTTTTATATCGCGGGGAAGAAGTGTAAAGAGATGGGAGACGCGCTGTCATATATAACCATTTTAAAGATATTTTACATGGTTTGTTTTCATTTCTTCACAGATACCATCTGCTTAGTGCATTTAACATAATCAGGTGCATCTTAGTTTCTCCAAAATGCCGTGAAGGTGTTTTTATGTACCAAGCTTCTTGGAAAAACTTGTGCTTCATAATGTTAATTTATATACGCTTTCAATTCAAACATGACAGCAGTCCTTCATAAAATTGCACCAAAAACATTACTATATATCAAATATTCAGGTTACCAAATTTATTCTATTTGTTTAGAACCTTCAACGACTCTATCACTCGATATGCATTTATAGCCAATCCGTGATTCAATTTATCGACCAAGAATTTCTGACAACCTTGAGCGAGTGGACTCGGTCGATATGCATTTCTAACAAATCTTTGATTGATTCGGTTTATCAACCAAGCATTTCTGACAAATCTATTACTCAGTTTAAGATAGATGCATAATATAAGCTTGACAGACCTTTAAAAACATTCATTTATGCCGCACAAAACATTATGCTCGAGCGTCAGTAGTCCTTAGATCCTGAATCTTGGTGTGGTGAGTGCTTATCAAATGCCAAAGTTTCTGGTAGAGGGTGTGGATGTTAAAAGTATTGAGATCAAACACCTGCATCGTTAAAAAAACATATAAACATATATGCTTATTGCAGGCAGAAAAGCCAATTGCTTTTAGACATGGGTGCAAAGAGATGTCCATGTAAAATGTGCATAACCCTAATTAAAAAAAAAGTAGGCGTCCTACTTTTATTTATTTAAGAAGAAAAACATGAATTCTTTTTATCCTTGTATTCTTAGCAATGCAAAAGGTTTACATAAAAACCATGAAATTTTCTTATCCTTGGATTTTTAGCCTCGCAAAAGGTTTGCATGTGTTTTTAGGGAGTTAAGATTATCCTATTCATAGAAGAAGGATATTACCAGTGACGAGTATAAGAGATTACCTTGGCGTGTATGGTATGATAAACTCTGTTGTTAATGACAGATGAAGCAGCACTCACAACTTCAAGCCCACCTTCTTCCAACGCCAATAGAATATCAGAGTACACAATCTCATGTTCCAAACTGTTCATGCAGATCTGAACACCTGAACCCACAGAGTTTATTTTCACTGCAGGGTATTCCCGATCTGATCCTCCGAACGGCGGAGTGTTATCCCAAAATTTCTCGAATGAAACTTTTGCATTCTGATCAGAGTTGACCTTCATTTTCTCTCTTTGGGCTGAAAGGTCTTCGATTTTTCGCTGTAGATGGCCAACGTAATTTACAGCTTCCAGTACTTGTTCTGACACTGTTCGTTTTCCCTGCACAACATAACATCCAACTTCCATTGAATAAAACCCTAGATAATACTGTTGATGTCTCAAAACCCTAGATATTGACCAGAAAAACACATACCCGGAGATTTTCTTCTGGGAGCAATGATCTAAGCCGTGAAAAAAACACTTTCATTTCTTTACGCCGTTGTCTTTCAATCATTTTGTGGCTTCTTCTGTCAGCCGTGGCGGAGCCTGGTAATATATTCCAAGACTGACCATCAGTTGGAGGACTGGAATTGCTGAATATTTGCATTAAAGGAGGATTCGAAAGGCCGGCTGGGGTTTCGGAATTGTAGCTATCGAACAAATTAGATCCGTAGGCATGATGATCAGTATTATAACTCGATAGAAATGGATCTTGCGTTGGCAGAAATGGATTGGAGCTGCTCGATACACTTTCGACGTCAAACTTGTTCGCGACATCGTTATAAGAGAAAAACGGTGAATGAAACCAAGAAGGAATGCTCATCCTTGAGGTCAATTAAACCCTAAGAGACTTGATTTGAAAAATACGAAAACTTTGCCAACAATTTACAGACGAGCGAGTGGGTCCGCGATCGTCTGGAACCAGATAAGTATTCGATCAGTTCCGGCTTTCCAGTTAAGTACAAAATCCCGAATGGAATCCTGATAAACAACCGACGATCACATTAACGCCTAAAGAAATAAGTTGGGATCTCTTCTCAGACTGAAAGATCTTCAAACAAAACAAAAGCCTGTCAAAGATCATATGAGAAGATTCCTAGCCATTTAACTGTATAAAAATACAGCTCACAATTCGATCACAATTCGACCAGACGCGACAATGATGAATATTATAAGCTATATGTGAATTATCAAGGGGGCAAACATCCAATCACAATATATTTTTTGTTTTTGTTATTTTGCAAGTGGGAAGAATGTAAAGCAACATCCTACCAAACCCATGGCAAAGGCCATACAGAGTTAAAGAAATCCAGCATAAAGATAACCTTTGCTTGAAAGTTAGCAGACATAAAGATAAGCGTGGGGCTTCTCTATGGGCCCATTTTAGCGGCAGAAGGATCCCGGGTATGGGTGAAGAAATTATTATAATCATCTCCCATACACATATATATCTATATTTTTCAATTAATTTTCTACGTGTTTAAACTTAAAAAGTTTCTGAGTTGTAACCCATGTTTATCGATGCCATGTGTTTACCTAAGAGTATTTTCACGTAACTACAAAGACGTCTCTGAACTATGCTTGGCCTAGGTTGTGAGGGGTTTATTTTATTTATTAGTTCTTGGTGATTCGAAGAATATCATGATTCTTCCAAATCATTCAGCATCTTACGTTAGTAGTTTTAAGTGCATGGCATGAGGGAGTGTTTTCCAACTCGGTCACTTTGCCACTGAACTAAAAGTTCATGCCCTAATAGTATATATTTTATTTTTAAAATTTTAATTCATATATGTTAGGTCTTTGGCTAGATGGGCGTGGAGATCCTCGCCTAAAATTTGATGGGTGTGGAGACCCTTGTCTAAATCTTCAAGGAGACGAGGCTTGGGGTTGTTTAGACACTTAAGTTGGGTAAGTGGGCACCTTGGGCATGAACACGGAAAGGGACTTGCCAAAGAATTAAGTGACCAAGAAGATTGGGACGCGTTGGCATGAGGGGAACAACAAGGTTGGGCGCACCCGTCCCAAGGGGCACGACTGTTGACGAGTGTAGGGGTTCGTTTGAGCTACTGAGTCTGCGAAGGGGCGTGACAATTAGTTTGGGATATCGGGTTCACAAAAAGGCGCGACTATTCGTACACATGGTTTCACGAAGGGATGTGACACCCCTAAAGGAAGCGATAGTTCAAGATGGTGGCATTTGGTGTCCCTATTAGAGAACAAGGGCGCACAACCAAGAAATGAAGTTTTGGAAAACAAGGAGAGAAAGAAGAGCTCTATGATTCTAAGGCAAAAAAAAGGGGTGAACTCCCTAGGGAGTCAATTCGCTCCACTTGGGAGGACTTGTGCTGCCTAGAGGAGGATTTGGTGGAAAGAGTTGGACAAGTTTCTCTTGGGTTGGTTTTGGAGAATGACAAGTCTACGATTAAGGGCATGTTTGAGGTACACTGTAGCAAGGTTGCGGAAATGGTTGCGACAGAGGGTCTTGGTGATGAATTTGTGTATGAGTGTCTTGGTGAAGTAAGACAAATCATTTGACTATGACGAAGTTGTAAACCGAACCTGTAGTTCTCATTGTAACTGTTTCACAGTAACAAAGACTTAGTCAAGTGTCACGAACGGTTTGTGTCGCCCACAATATATCTGTGTTTGTATTTCATTTGTTCCATAGTTCTATTGTTGCTCATGGATGTATAAATATGACTAAGTGTTAAAGCAGTTAGCAAATGTCTAAGTATACATGATTCAAAAAGGATCCATAGAAGACTAAGGATAACTCAGAATTCACAAAAGAAACTCAGGAAGCTCAAAATGGCCTCAATAGACAGAGAAAGGAAAAAAATTAAAAGTCTTCAACACTTAGTGAAATTGGCATCATCGTGAAGAGCGCGTCACAAGATTTCAACAGCGTAAATAGTTTGTCCAACGTAGTTACAGATAAAAAGATATTCACAGTCAAAGTTTTGGTCAACCTAGCCCGATCAACAGGGATGAGTAAGCATCCATAATGCTGACGTCACCATTAGTACAGATGATGTCAATGTCCATATAGTGTACATGGCACATGTGGAGGACGACACATGTCATGTTGATGTCAACATGGTGATGCGGCAACAAGAGAGGCTGTCACGTGTCACTCATTTTTTGCATTTTCAGGTCAACATGTGGACAAACGAGGAAGTTCCACGTGGAAATCCATATGGGACGTGGAAGACATGTGGAATCTGTACCATGCGTGGCAGGTAGGCGACGTGGCAGGGTGACTGTACAGGTGAACGATGTGGGCCAATGTTTGGATGCCACGTGGCCCAGTCATGGGTTGCCACATGGCAGTGGGAAAATGCCCAGTGAGGGCCCATAACTGAAATTTCAAAAAAAAAAAAGGCGGCCCAACAAATCCGGTTGCCGATCTCCCTTGTAATCCAACTTCGACAAATCTAAACAAGACTCCAAAATTGGCGGCATTTAATACTATATATATATATATATATATATATATATATATATATATGTTGTTGTAACAAAATGCCAAAAAGGGGAGGCCCGTGGGCTTGACACCGAGACCTCCCCCTACCACTATGCTTTTAATATAACTCCACCAACCAACTAGCCTAATGGCTATGTTGGTAGAATGTCCCTCCAGTTTTACTTAAGAAGA
>ML827182.1:44300-62042 GCA_009831015.1 Picea engelmannii | reverse complement strand
ATGCTAAAATATTGTAACCCCCTCTCTTCCTAGTGGCACAGTATTTAACATAGCCTGATAACCATTTAGGGTTAGGGTTTTTGCATGCCTCAACCCTCAATTAGTGTTAGGTTTTAGAAATTATATAATATTATTGAAATTACACATGTAGCTAACTCCACATGTGTGAGTAATAGGGGTTGACATGACATCCACTCAGTACCATGGTGGTCAACAAGGTAGGTCAACTTGTAGGAGGCATAACCTCCACATACGAGATCCAATTGAGGTGATTTTCACACCATTTGAAAGGTCTTGAAGTGTAGAATAGAATCGATGAGTTGGGATCTATTATCATGAAGTTTTGAACCCAAAAATTTCCATTTGACACCTCAAAATGGCTCTAGAAGGTTTCATACCCTAAATTTCCAAACTGGACCCTCCCACTAAAATGGGCCCTGTAAGCTAATTCATCGAATTTTTCCACCTAGAAATTACTAAGATAGATACAAAATTATTATAATGATTCATTCTGTATCATTGGATACCACACAACATTGTAATGAATGTTATGTTAGTATTCTGACAATACACCAACATCATTTTGACCATCCTAGTGACCTCGTGTCATTCAAATGAGAAACCATTTTTTTAACATGTCAGTCTTCTAACACACTATAGATGCAAAGATGACCATCTTGGTCACCATAAGCCACATTCATAAGAAATTGTTGTGTATTTTCATTGGTATTTTGACTAAGTCCTAACATTATAACAATGTGAAAAGTACTCAACATCTACATTTGGGTGTTGGTTCAATACTTCCTAGATGTGGTAAAGACATGAGAAGATGCAACACCTCATCAAAATAAAGCATTCCTAAACATGATAAATACATTTCTAATGTTTTGAAACAAGGTTTAAATAGCTTCAAGCTTGTTGTTATCTAGTACAGTGATGTTGTTAAGTCATTGGAATTTCAACATGTCCTGAATTTAAAAAATAAAAATAAAAAACTTCACTTTTCACCCAAGCATTCAATTAATTAGTAGTCAAAGTCCTAATCACTCTATTAATAAAGTCGGTCCTAACTTATACCAAACTAAATTTATTACTTTGTTTGTAATTTAATCATGCACAAAAAATCATAATATTAAACAATGGTTGGGAGCATACAAGCAAAAATTATGGAACTTTTGTCTTTTCATTATACATAAAATATTTGTAAACACCTGTAGTGTCATGTGGTGAATGAATGATGCAATATAAGGATTCCAAAGTATCTAGAACCTATAGAAATATTAAATGAATCCTAGTAAAAAATTATCAAATTATAAGTGTTTGTAAGTTAGTGAAACAATACCTCAAGGATAAATATTTTATTTAAATGCAAAGGTATAATACCAGCACCCATGATGATCCTAGAACATTATGAAACCAATGCACTATGTTAAAAATATTCCTAATTTCTTATCATTTAAATGAAAAAATAATAAGCACATAACTTCATAGATCTTTGTATTAGATGCCACTCACTAACAATGGTAATCCTACAAGATTGGCATACAAATTGATAATTCAACTATCATGGAATGTTACTTTAGATACACACTACCATATTAGTGCTTCAAACTACCAATGCAAGACCTGATAGACATAAAGATAAACTATTTACCTACACTTTCTTCAATGAAAGAAAAATAGAGTATTTTTTATCAACAACATGTTAAATTTACTTTGATCCAAGAGATGGTAACACAACAACATTGCTTTCATTGTCAACTGGAAGAATTTCTAATATTATGCAATAACATTTATTTCATCCAAGAAGGAGGTTTTTGAAGAGAAAAATGTAGGAGTTGAAGAGTATGGGAACATACATTAATTGATTTAATCCCCTTATGGCGAAACTAGAGACAATTGGCTCAAAATTCAAGGATGAGTATGTTGTTAGCAACCCTTCTAGCTAGCTTGTTAGTTGTCTCATCTTAAAATTTGGTTGTATTTATGGGAACCTAGTATGGTTTGACCTTCAAAAACGTTTATAGAGTTTCATTATAAGAATAATTAAGGAAATGTGATGTCGGATTGATTTCAGAAGGAACTTCAATTGTGCCATTATTCTCTTCATGCATAAAACGAAGAAATAAAAAGAAAGAAGAGGGTAAATTGAATCAACTTCAACAAAAATCCAAATGCTTGAATAAAATACCAAATTCCAAGGGAAATTTTATAGGTAAATGTTATTTTTATTGGAAAATAGTGCATATGATGAAACAATGTCCAAAGTGGAGTGTTAATAAAAAGAGGAAGGCTGAAGCAAATGCAATATCCATTGATGGCCTTCTCAAAAAATTAATTTGTAGTATCAATAATGGTAGTTGTAATTACATTAGGATGTATGAATGAATAAGCGTCATGATATTCAAATAATGTGTTGTATGAATAGTTGTGGATGTATGAATGAATAAATTATTCATGTTAAAATAGTTTAACAAGATTCTCATTTTTCAATAAATCTAGATGGTTCTTAGCTACGCAGTTAAAATTGTTTAGATAATTTCATGAAAGAATAATTCATTGGGTAATTCAAGTACTTACAATAATTCCCCACAAAAAATCTTGTATTTTGATCTAACTATGTAAATTACATGCAACTACCAGCAATAATTCATGTAACCATAGATGTTAGTTTCATTATGAGGACTAGTGGATGAACTTTGGATTTGAGCATGCCTCTATTGGAGCTTACATAATATAGAAAATCTAGTTTTGTATCTCCTCATTTTCTTCATGAGTCATGGAGGAGCTTTCTAGAGGTTTAATTGGTGATGTAAATTTTGGATCTTTCTTTGGACACATGGAAAAAAATTATCGGGTCCTAAGGAAAAGGGAGTGCCACGTGCTATAAATCTCTAATATATGTGTGAGGTCCAAAAATTGTACTCAGCCTAATATCTCAGGGAACTAACTAAGGAGGCTTAATCGTGTCCTTAGTTTTACTACCCGAATATCCAGGTACTAGAGAGTGGTATGCCTGATTATTTTTCTTGGTGTACTATAGAAACAAGATAGTCAAATAGCTTATCTAAGGCTAGTTTCAAGTATACCTAGGTGACTTCCCATATACCCAAAGGTAAATGGATGTGAGATTCCATCTACAAGTATTTTCTAGTGTGATATTCCTCAAAGGGGTACCAACAAGGGTTATAGGTCTTTCCAACAAGGTGAAACAAATAGGCCAATATTTTGAACTGCATAATAGTATGGATGATAAGAAAATGATTCACATATAAATTTTGAACTTTGAGAAAAAAAAACATATCAATGGTATCAATGGGTATTTAAAAGGAATCCCTATTCTTATAATTATACTTAGGGTTTATTTACAAGAGACTTAGAAGCACAATATGGGAAATTTTGGGAACAAGACTACTTCATTCAACTGACGAGAATCAAGCACTTAGGTGATATTGAAGATTATAATTCAGAATTTAAGGTATTATCCACAAGGGTGGATAACATAAGTGATCAAAATTTGTTGAAAGCTTACATGGGTGGATTAAAACAAGACATTAAACATGAGATTTTCCTAAAACATCCTGAAAATATTATGGAAGATAAGCAATTTGATTGTCATATTCAAGCTAAGAATAAGGATACACACAAGTCTGCCATTGGAGAATATGCAGGAAGCATAGATATTTTTGGGTTCATAAGACAACCTTACCTCAACCTACTTGAATATTATATAAGGAAATGGAGGAAATAAGAGAAAAATGATCATTCTTTGGTTCTAACATCAAATGGTCAAACGGGCATAAATGTCAAGAAACAAAATTGTTCACCTTGGAAAATAATGATGAAGAGGAAGTGCGAGAATCTACACAAATAAATGAATAAGAACTTGTCAAATTAAAAGAGCAATAAAAAGAGGCCAAAATTGTGCACAACATTGATTCAAGCTGGTGCAAAATATTTTTCCATGCATTGGTAAGGTTTTTAGAATCTCAAACCCAAGAGATTGTAGGTTTCATTAAGAAGCAAAAATTTATAGTGCTCATTGACTCGGATAGTACCCTAGTGCAATAGATAATTTTTTGTGGAAGAATGATTTTCTATGGTATCATGATCACCTATATTTATGTAAGAATTCCCAACTCAAATAGAAGGTTCTTGAAAAATGACCACAGGATCAAGAAGAATTTTTTATGGGAAGGTCATAAAAATGATGTTCAAAATTTGTGGTTGGATGTGTGGTCTTCCAATAGAATAAGGGAGAGGCAATCAAAATGCCAAGTTTCCTACAACCATTAGCTATACCAAGTCAACATTGGGAAGAAATTTCTAGGCCCCATAATATTTGGGTGCTAATTTATTGTCCTTCTTTTGTTATTTGAGGCAAATCTGTTTATATGGTTGTAGCCTCAAAAATACCCAATCCCCCACTTCAAATTGCACTTCACTTTTATGTTGATGTGCTTGTTGTTTCATCTTATTTTGTGTTATAACCAAGTTGTCCTTCAATCGTTTAAGGACCACTTGTTGGTGCCCTATGTGGTCCTCTAGTTCTTGAACCTTTGCAATCCATTTCAAGGCTGATGTGATGGATGGAGGATGATATCCATAAAATTCCATAATGGGGAAATTTTTGATAAAGTGTGGAAGGATGTGTTGTACCAGCATTCTGCCAAGGGAAACCACTTGACCCATTGTGTTTGTTTATCATATGAAAAGAAATGAATATATCCTTCTATACATTTATTCACAATATTAGTTTTCCCATAGGATTAAGGATGTTAAGATGAGTTGTGAGCCAATGGAGTACCCAAACAAGAAAACAATTCAATGCAAAAATTTCCAGTGAAAATTGGATCTTTGTCACTTACAAAAATATTGGGGATTCCATGTAGATTTGAACTATTTCCATGAATGTTGTGGCTATTGTGATTGCTTTAAAAGGATGAAAAAGAGATAAAAAAAATGGCCATACTTTTTCAGTCAATCCACTACTACCACGATGACATTCTTTCCTTCATATGTGGGTAAACATGTAATAAAATCCATTGAAATTTCTTCCCAATGTTGACTTGGTATAGCTAATGGTTGTAGGAGAATTTTCATTTTGATTGTCTCTCCCTTATTCTGTTGGAAGATCACACATTCAACCACAAACTTTTGAACATCATTTTTAATAACTTCCCATAAAAAATCCTTCTTGATCATGTGGTCATTTTTCAAGAACCTTGAATGTCCTCTTATAGGAGAAGTGTGAAATTCCAAAAGGACCTTCCATTTGAGTTGAGAATTCTTACATAAATATAGGCGATCATGATACCATAGAAAATAATTATTCCACAAAAAATTATCTACTACACTTGGGTACTACCCGAGTCAATGAGCACTATGAATTTTTTCTTCTTAATGCAACCTACAATATTCAGGGCTTGAGGTGTTGAAAACCCTGCCAACGCATGAACAAATATTTTGCACCTGTCTAAATCAATGTTGTGCACAATTTTGGCCTCTATTTCTTGATCTTTTAAGTTGACAAGTTCTTCCTCATTTATTTGTATAGATGCCTTCACTTCCTCTTCATCATTATTTCCCAAGGTGAAAATTTTTGTTTCTTGACATTTATGCCCTTTTGACCATTTGATGTTACAACCAAAGAATGATCATTTTTCTCTTCTTTCCTACATTTCCTTCTATGATATTCAAGTAGGTTGAGGTAAGGTTGTCTTATGAACCCCAAAAATATATGTATGCTTCCTACATATGCTCCAATGGTAGACTTGTGTGTAGCCTTATTCTTGGCTTGAATATGACAAGCAAATTTGCATAGCTTCCATAATATTTTCAAGATGTTTTAGGAAAATCTCATGTTTAATGTCTTATTTTAATCCACCCATGTAAGTTTCCAACAAATTTTCATCACTTATGTTATACACCCTTGTGGATAATACCTAAAATTTTGAATTATAATCTTCAATATCACCTAAGTGCTTGATTCTTTTTAATTAACTGAAGTAGTATTGTTCCCAAACTTTCCCATATTGTGCTTCTAAGTCTATTGTTATTAAAACCCAAGTATAATGAGAAGAATGCAGATTCCTTTTAACTACCTCTAAGGAAAAGGAATTCCCCAAACCACAAAACCCTCTACACATATAGAAACCTATGTGATATGCAATTTCATTCATACCCAAAGGTGTGTCAAGAAGTCGTCACACAACCCAAATGCTTGGGCTACCAAAAACTACTTGATTGTAAAAGGATTAGCCCAAGCACCATGTAGTATGTTGGCCTTGGAAGTACTCCATAGTCTTCCAACACAATAGAGTGCATTGTTGTCATCTATTGGGGTTGTTGATTCCTCTAGTTCACAGGTAATAATGTTTTACACTTTTAATGTCAAGCCTAATCTTTAGTATCACATCGTGTTTCAAATACAAGTAGTGTATAGCATGAAAACCATATTCAAAGTGGTTATGGATGAGAGTGCTTCAAAATGTGTCATGTCATTGTCTTGTTGGTGAGTCATTATCTCCCCTAAGCTTGCCCAAACTCCCACCTTATTAACGGTATTTGAAAAATGATCTTTCATACCTCATGGAATTATCTCCTCCTTTATTTTCTAGTTAGGAGGAAAAACCATTTCCATTGATCTTTTAGGCCTCATGGAATTATCTCCTCGATTACAACCTTTTTTGGGGACATACCTGGACATATGCTATAAAAGCTATATTTTCCTAGGTTTTTTTAGTACGTAGTTTTCCTCATGAAGGGAATATTTTGATTATTGATCAAATGTCATATTCTCACACCGACCTGGTTGTATTGACAAGATCTAGTGTCTCATTATTTTGTAACTCTCAAAAGGCCATAAATATTATAGGTGTTGGAATCTGTACATCCTTGATAGGAACCTTTAATTTTGTAGCACATATTTCTTATATTAAGTCCACTCCTGCTTGATCTAACGAGGTAGTTTTTTTTACTCCCACAAACCAAGTTTGTTATTTCTGAATAATGTACTTTGAGGATCCATGGATCTTACCCTCTTCATCATCTTTGGTGGAAGGACTTGAGAAGACAACAATGTTCATGCCTTTATCTATAGTAGAGATTGTTTTTCAAACTATTCAATGTGTCATTGATGACATTGATCCAACTCCTCCTCAAACGGAGGAGTTAGATCACCTTGCTATTCCCATGTGGGCATCTAACTCTTCCCACTATTTGGTTTGGTTGGATACATTTTTGTAATGTCCCCACAACTAAATCCATAACAAAAATTTATGATACCATTAATTTAATTATTGTGCATCATGTTAAAAACACGCATATGTTTAACAACAATAATTTAAAACATGAATTCAGCTAATATACTCCCATTCAACAACATATAAATCATTTTAAACATAGAGTTAACACAAAGCAAAATAAACCATAAATATAAATCAAACACAAGATACAACGCGAATGTTTCTTATAACAGTTTGTGCAACCAGCCATAGGGGAAAAATGTTCCACCCAACCATATACGTATTGGTCAAAATCTAAATAGAAATTCACCCCCTATTTTGGGTTAGGAATCGACAAAAGAGGGTGATATCTCCACAATCCACTCATAGATCAGTTTTCCCACAACCCACTAGTTTTTCATATAGTTATCCAAACTCCTCCAAATATATTCCTCTATCAACCTTCTCAACACAAGGAATGTACCCCCTTCTCTACAAGTAGTCCCTCGGGATGTATCACTATTTTATCAGGGCTTCCAACATAGGCTGGCCAAGAACATTCCTATTGGGGATTCCAAGGATGTCAGCTACTAGGAAAAACTAACAACAACAATCTTGTTGCTCTAGTGAAAACTCTCACAGAAGGATTTCACTCAACAAGCCCGACAACTAGCCTCTTATACAAGCCTAACAACTTGCTTCTTCATCCTTCAATAGCTCCAAATAGTTTCTAACATGTCCACCATTTTTTCGTCCAAGCTCCAACATTCTTCTCCTCCTTGGTGTCCCCAAAATCTCCTGTGAAAACTTTGCCCCTGTCCCATACAAATTTCCTCTTTTTTTTCCTCCTTATTTGACTCACACTCTTCCCTAAGATTATTGTACTCATCCCCGTGCCCTCAAAAACTATGGGATGTGACTTCTCACACCCACCTTCTTACATGTATTCAGTTATTGGGCTCTTCTACACTAAAGGAAAAAATAGAAGGTTCACTCAAAACATTAAAATCAAGAAAGAGATTTGGGATTTAAACACATGAATAAAAACCCCCTTAGACCCCTCCTCTCCTATGGATAACTTATCCCCTATATATTTTTCCATGTCCACCTCTAGATGGCATTACATTTTTATTTATAAATATGGATATACAAGTTCACATATTACATCATGTGGCCTGCAACCACATATCATATAGACATTATACATTACTAAATTGGGGATTATAGCAGGGATGCTACATTTGCCCTCCCCTACAATTTTTCAGTGTCCTTGGTGCACAACACCATGTCGATATACATGTACAAATTTTACATCATAATACAAAGAAAATAAAAAATTCTACAAATTTCACAACTCCAGTAGCATCTCCAACCATAATATCTTGTTCCTCTCAACCTATCCTATAACACCCTATTTTCCCCCATAACTGCAATTATGCTAAGACTTCATATAAGTTTGATTATGATGCATGTAATTATGTATATGATTAATATAAAAAAATAAACAATTGACTAAGAAGGAAATTCCTTGAGTATTGGCCATGATATCACAAGTGGGAATTGGTGAGGTGGAACTGAGAGGTTTCAATGAAGAAAATAGGAAGCTTGCTCAGCATTCCAACCTACATCTACAAATTGAATGCATCACCTACCAACATACTTAGATTTTAATTTAGCCACATGACCAATTAAGGAGAGAAGGATTGGTGGTTGAAGAGGTCATAACCACTAGAAGATTTGGTGTTTGGGAGAAGCAAGAGTCAATAAAAAACTAACAGAAGGACACCCCTGGATTTCCCCTTCGATTTTGAATCCCTGACTAAAGGGTTGCATCTAACAGTAGTCATGAGAATCTTGAGGAAGGTGTGGAAGAAGAGGCCAAAGGTGAAAAACATCATGGGGACTTCAAAATGAACACAATTCACAGTAAAAGAGAAGAACATGCATGGAAGAAGAGGGGAGAATTCCAGTTCTTGTGCGGGAAATAGGGGAAAACACTCCAGAGAATTACAGTAACCTGAGAAGCTACAGACATATTTTCACAAAGAATCATAGTGAGCAGATTGATTTGTAGACTCACAGACATATGGTGCAGTGGATAGAGGTATTCATGAGAACATATCTAAATAACATAGGAAAATAGGAAATCATTTCTGAAGAAAAAAAAATCTTTCTCAAGATATTAATGGCCACCCTGGAACAAACAAGACCCAGATCCTGACTCGAGCAATAGAGGACTACAACTTGGAGCTTACTAGAAATAAAATGACATTGGAAAAGGGAGGTTGTTGAGGGAATGTATAGAAAGGAAGAAACTCCCTTGTGTAGAGGAAATCCAGTTGAGAATGTGTTTGATAAACTAGTGGAGGTCCTGAGCTCAGTGGGAAGAGAGAAACTTCTATTATTGCTAGTGGAATGAAGGAGTGTAACCTTCCTGGACCATTTTGGACCTGTAAGTTAGTTGAATCAATCCCCTTTTTGTATAATGGCTTGGAACAGGGGTGGCATGATATAAAAAGGCATACTATAGTATAACCTACAGTTGGGAGGAAAGGTTTCCTCTCTCAGTCAATTGGTTAGTCTAATATTTCAGTGAATAGATAAGTGTTTTGGCTTGACATGTTTTATTTATGTTTAGTGATGAAAATATGTTATTTTATGGTTTGTATGGTAAATGTGAATATGTGAAGGAATATTTGAATTCCTGAGCAAAATGAATTATGCATGATCATTTTCCCTAATAACCTAGTAAATATGAATAGTGTAGTGTCCCCAAGGCCAAGCCCCATTGTAAACCATGTTCTGAAAGGAATTGTAATTATGTTTCATAGGCTGGTGAGCCAAGTTTTTATAAGTTGGAGGCTTATGTGTTTGTTAGGCCAGGGAGCCTGAGTGTTGAAGGCCAGGAGCCTGTTGTTGTATATGTAAACATGCAGAACACTTAATAAAATATAAACACCACCAGGTGCAGACTGACCATGATGAATGAGTGAAGGGGGACTGAGCATCCACAGAGTGGGAAAGGAATTAGGGGTTGGAAGGTGGGAAAGGGGCTAAGTGTTGAGCCTGGGGGCTAAGCCTAGGGGCTAATCCTAGGGGGCTTAATCCTGGGAATAATATTTTAATATTATTCCAAAAGAACATGTGCATTTTATGTTTCATTTCATCCTAAGTTTTGGAAAGGGTAAGCGTGCAAAGGGGATGCATGCCGATGGAATGCATGCAGTTCCAAGGGTGACAAGTGTCAGCCCTGGTGCATGCAAATAAAATGTCCAGGAGGAGCCATGAGAGGAACCTCTCCTCCATTCTACCTGACGGTCTGAAGGTGAACGATCGGACCTCTGCAAAAGAATGCCCTAGTGCATCCCTGAAAGATGAAAAGCCTGAGTTGACTTCTGAGATAGCCGGTACCACCCTGTCTGAACAGTTCAAACCTATGTTGACCCTGCGTGGATTGTTCATCACACATCCCCAACAACTAGAGAGTGATTCTATTCTATGCTGGCGGATTGGGAAATAAGAAGTGACCAGCCATTGTTGAACCTGTTGAGAAGCTCGTGTCTATTTTCCCTGTGAGTTGTTGTGACCACGCAGTGCTGGACTACGTGGGGACTTGTTGGCAAGTGGTACAACGTTCTCTCCAGGTGAGAGAGGTGACTGAGGTTGGAAGAACAGGTTGTTGTCCTGTGAGCGATTCTCTCCAGGTGAGAGAGTGCGCAGAGGAAGGAGAGGACTCCTAGAAGGAACCCTGTAGCTGCCACAAAGCCCAAAGACTTCTGGTCCAGCCTGTTCCTATAACCCAAGGCAAGGGAGATTAGCAGTCGAAGGACTGTCCAGGTGACAGAGAAGGTGTATTCTCCTGGGGTGGAACAGGCATGTGGGGAATGAGGGACTGTGGGCAGTGAGCGTGGGAGGTTCCTGGGAGAGAATTCCTTCCTTGTGGTTGTGTGTTGTTTTCCCTGTAACCTCAGCTAGCCTAGTATTCCTTGTCTTGGGGTGGAGCTTAGTCCCATCTCGGGGGTGACCCACTACTGAGCTGATGAGCAGTGTGGTATATGGTTGGGAGGTTCGTGGAAGGCCTGCACTTGGTTGGTGGAATCTACCACTGTTTTACAGATAAGTACCAGATGATTCTTTAATTATGTTTTGTATCTCTGTGTATTATAATTATCATGCATTCTGCTATGCATTTGGATTAATGTATTTGCTATGGATTATTTATGTTAAAATGATTCTTATGCTTACTCTAAGCTTAAATGTATTTCTTTTCTTAAATGCATGCGATTAATTATGAATGAGAATGTGTTATTCCGCATAGTAACACCTACATGGTAGCCAAGGTGCGCTACAGTTATTCTGGGTTATCTACCCAGTGGTGTTATAGTAACCTTGGTAGCTAAGTGAAAGGGGTGTTACAGTTTGGTATCAGAGCGATTAAACAAAGTAGCAGAAAAGGTGTGTTACAGTTTGGTATCAGAGCGATTAAACAAAGTAGCAGAAAAGGTGTGCTACAGTTTGGTATCAGAGCCCAAGGTTTCGACACTTAGCCTAGATGGGCCAGTGGAGAGGTCTTTGGACCGAGAATGCGAGGGGAAATTGGGTCTGGAAGGCCAATTTTGTACCCTGGTTTTCTCCAAAATGTCAAGGAGTTACTTGACAAGTTTTAAATCTCAGGAGGTATAGCGGCGTTATGAAACCGCAGCCAGTGTGGTATGAGTCCACAGGGAGAGAGGACTCCACACCAGTGGTGTAGGAGCTCTAGGATCTGTTCGGGAGGGAAGGCGAACCCTTATGACCGTCATATCTGAAAAGTGTGCACGGGGTTTAAATCCCTTTGGACATTGCACAGGAGTGTGGAAATCGCGATACGCGGAATCCCAAATTAGTCAGGATCGTCCATCTCGAAGGGATAGGTGGCGATAATAAAGAGCCCGTCAGCATTTCGCATGTCAAAATATCGGGATATCGGCATTCATGAAATCGGAAGTCACGATGACAGGAGGTCAGGAATTTTCATGGTAAAATTTTCGGGAATGATCCGAGCCATCCGTTGTGGGGAAACGTGGTGGAGATCAAGCGACCCATCGATATATCGGTTATCGGGTTTTTGAGTTGACATAGAACTTTGTCATCCGGGAATCGCAAGTTGTGAAATCTCAAGATTGGATCCGATTCGTCTGTCATTTGAGACACGTGAGCGAGATTGAGAGCCCATCGGCATATCGGGGTTCGGCATTTCGCGAATCCTGAAGACAAGGCACCCGGAGCATTTGAAATCATGAAATCGCGAAATAGCGAGAAGCGGCAAGGACCATCCATTCTTGGGGATGCGTGGCCGAGATCGAGGCAGTCGGGAAAGTTCCGGAAGGAGAGTCATCCATCGGGGAATCGGGATTCGGGGAATCGCGAATCCTAAGGACATATGTGTTTCGGCATTGGAAAGTCCGAAACCCCGATAGGAGGTATGACTGTGCTCATATAAGGGGAGGTCATGTGAAACACGAGTTTAGCCGGAGGGCTAATGGAAGTTAGAGCGCATCGGCGTTTGGAAGCCTGAAACGCCGAAAGGATCTGTGCCATAGATATGAGAAAGATCTGACCGTTGGATGTTACTAGAAATGGACGTGGACACATGGAGATGTACCACGTGCCAGTAGGCCGAGAATAGAAGCAAGAGAGGTGGGACCCGTTGACGTCGTTAAAAGCGACGTGGACCCTCGTGAACGTACCACGTGCCACTCTAGTTGTGGGTGACCACTGTACTATGTGGGCCCGGAGGGTAATGTAAATCAGAATTTCGGAAGTCGGGGGTTGGAAAGGAAAGAAAGTTTGAAAGCCTCGTGGGCCGAAACCCTGAAACCCGAAGTCCCGAAATTCCGAAGTACCGAAAATGAAATCTTCGAAAACCCGAAAAATGAAGTCTTGAAATTGCAAAGCCGAACGAGAACTCAGAAAACTTATTTGAATCAAAATGTCTTTCGTTCTTGTTCGTATTGGCTTATAAATGTTATGAATTGTTTCGAAAGGAGTAATGGTCTGACAAACTTCGAATTTAATTGCACAGTGCGTGTGCAGAGTTCAACGGAGGTTAGGATTCCAGTTAAACAACGTTGAGTATGGAGTGGGGGAAAGTGCATATTACCCCCGAAACGGAAGATGAACGGGAAGGAAAGGATGTCAATATAGGAGTGGAAGGATCGAACTCCAACAAGCATGGAAAAGAGAAGGATAAGGAAGGACACATAATCAAAATCATTGAAGGATTGCAAAGAGAGGCCAAGGCTCACCGAGATAATAGCCGAAAGCTTATGAAAGTCAGGGATCGACAGGGTGCACTAAACTTAAAATTTTTGAAGAGCCTGGAAAGAATAGAGAAGAAACTCGAGAAGGGAAGAGACTCAAGTACGACGGAGAGTCGCATAACCCATGGGAGAATAAGTTGGTTGAGGTCCATGGTAGCCGACATCTTAGTCGCTCCCAAGGACATTCTGACAGGAAGACACACAGTAGTTCAAGCCCATCCCCTACCAGAAAACATCGAAAAACTGGAAAGGAGGAATTGAAGGGAGAGATGAACAAGATTAAGCCTCCAACATTCGATGGAGAACATAAGAAGGAGGAAGATGCCGAGACATGGTTGCTTGGAATGAAGAAATACTTCCAACTGCAGAATTATTCCGCCCATGCAGAAGGAAGAATTGTAATGTACCAACTGAAAGGAAAAGCATCCATGTGGTGGGATCAGTTTGTGCAGGTGCAGCACATCAGAGAGAAAGAGGTCACTTGGAAGGAATTTAAGAGGTATTTCAAGAAGAAATACCTGACTAAAATATACTATGACAGAAAGATGAAGGAGTTCTTCGAACTCAATCTAGGCAGCATGACTATTGATGAGTATGAATGAAGTTTTCTGGAACTACTGAAGTATGTTCCATTCATCAAAGACGAGGTTGTCAAGATTCAGAGGTATTTGAGTGGACTGCCACCCTCCATTGGTGACAAGATTCAATATGATGATCCTAAGACTATGGAAGAAAAAATAAGAATGGTGAAATGCTTATATGAACAGCAAAGAGAAAAGCCTACCTTTTGGAAGGCTTGGGATGACCAGAAGAGGTTTAAGAAAGAAGAGGTTTAAGAAAGAACAGAGGCAGAAGGGAAATAGACCTCCCTTTTTCAAGAATGGCCCTGGGGAACAGTCATCCTTTAGAGACCCCAGGAAAGTTGAAGGGAGTGAGCAGATGCCAAGGCCTCCACCTATGGAGTGTTGGGGTTGTAAAGGGAATCATAGGTACAGAGACTGCCCCCACAGAAAAGACAAAGCAAGAATTGTCCATACTGTTCAGCAAGCTAAAACAGTGGAGGATATGGGCAGTAGAATGTCGAGGATCTACGCAGCCCTGGACAACAAGCAAGCAGAATTTCAATCGCACATGATTGAAGTGGAAGGTACGATTAACAACCGACCACTTGTTATTTTAATTGATTCAGGGGATAGCCATAGTTATGTAGATCCTAGAGTGGTGGAAAGTTTGCATCTAACGAGAAGCAAACATGAGAAGTCTTGGTTAGTGCAGTTAGCCACAGGGACCAAGAGGAAGGTCACTGAATTGGTTAAGTTATGTTTAGTGGACATGAAAGGAATGAGCACTAAGGATGAATTGAAAATTCTGCCTTTAGGCTCATACGATTGCTTAATTGGGATGGATTGGTTGGACCAACACCATGCCCTTCTAGATTTCTGTAATAAGAGGTTCACATGCCTGAACGAAGAGGGAAATCAGGTAACAGTCCAAGGAATTCCCAGAGTCGTGGCTGTGAGGGAAATCTCATCCATGCAGTTGAAGAAATGTTACCGGAAAGGCTGTCAATTATATGCAGCTCAGGTGAAAGAAGCATCTCGATATGTAGTATCAAATCTAGAAGATCATGAAGTACTCAAGGAGTTCAATGATGTATTTCAGGAGGTACCTGGACTACCTCCGAAGAGGGACATCGATTTTTCTATAAATTTGATGCCTGGAGCAGCTCCAGTTTCGAAGGCTCCTTATAGAATGAGTACGCCAGAGATGAAAGAGTTGCAATTGCAGCTCGAAGAGCTACTGAAGAAAGGTTACATTCTCCCCACTGTGTCACCTTGGGGAGCCCCGGTCCTATTCGTGAAGAAGAAAGATGGGACGTTGAGGCTGTGCATTGATTTTCGACAGTTGAATAAGGTCATTGTCAAGAACAAGTATCCTCTGCCAAGGATTGATGATCTTTTTGATCAGTTGAAGGATGCGAAAATATTTTCAAAAATAGATCTCTGATCAGGATATCACCAAGTGAGAATAAAGGATGAGGACATCATCAAGACTGCCTTTAGAACAAGGTATGGTCATTATGAGTTCACAGTGGTGTTGTTTGGATTGTCCAACGCACATGCTGTTTTCATGTGCTTAATGAATGAAGTGTTCAAAGATTATTTGGACAATTTTGTCATAGTCTTCCTGGACGACATCTTGGTGTATTCCAAGACAGAGGAAGAACATGATCAACACCTGAGAATGGTGTTGAGAGAACACTAGTTGTACGCAAAACTGAGCAAGTGCTCTTTTTATCAAAGACAGATCCACTACATGGGACATATTATATCTGAAGAAGGGATCGTTGTGGATCCTGAAAAGGTACAGGCTATTCGAGAATAGCCAGTGCCAAGGAATGTGGCAGAAGCTAGATATTTTATGGGTCTGGCAGGCTACTATAGGAGGTTTATAGCCGAATTCTCAAGGATAGCCCATTCTATCACTTCCTTGCAAAGGAAGGGAAAGAAGTTCCAGTGGACTAAATAATGTGAGAGCAGCTTCCAGCGATTGAAGCAGCTGCTAACTAGTGCTCCAATCCTAAATATTGCAGATCCAAACAAGGATTACGTAGTGTGCACAGATGCATGTAAGGAGGGGCTGGGAGGAGTTCTCAACCAAGGGGAATTTGTAGTTTTTTATGAATCCCGAAAGTTGAAGGAACATGAGAAGAATTATGCCACTCACGATTTAGAGTTGGCAGCAATCGTCCATGCCTTGAGGAAATGGAGAAATTACCTCATGGGTAAGAGATTTGAGTTGAGGATAGACCATAACGGTCTGAAATATTTATTTGATCAGCCGACCTTAAATGCCAGGCAAATCAGATGTCTGGAGTTTCTGTGTGAATATGACTTTGATATCAATCATATCAAAGGGAAAGAAAATAAGGTGGTTGATGCACTCAGCAGAAAGGTGCACGAATTACATGTTGCAGCCATCAGCATGTACCGGACTGAGATGAAAGACAGAATTTTGGAAGCTGCAAATGCTGATTTGCAGTACAAAAATATTGTAGCAAAGCTACAGCAGTGTGAGAGACCACAGACCAAGGAAAGTTACACCTTGGGAACTGATGGTTTACTTCTGTGTAAAAACAGATTGTATGTACCCAATGTCCGAGAGTTGAAGATGGAAATTCTAAAGGAGATGCATAACGTGGCTTACGCTGGACATCCTGGATATCAGAAGACTGTGGCAGCAGTCAAAGGCCATTATTTTTGGTCAGGTTTGAAGAAAGAAACTGCTGAATACATCGCCAGATGTATGGAGTGCCAAAAGGTTAAGGCTGAGCACAGGCACCCAGCAGGGTTGCTGCAGCCTTTACCTATTCCTGAATGGAAATGGGACGTGGTAACAATGGATTTTATCACAGGATTTCCCAGAACAAGAAAGCAGCATGATTCAATCATGGTGGTGGTGGACAAGCTTACTAAAGCTGCCCATTTTATTCCACTGAAAACCACCCAGAGAGCAGCAGATGTTGCTGACATTTTCCTAAAAGAAGTTGCACTCTTGCATGGAATTCCTAAGACAATTGTGTCTGATAGAGACCCAAAATTCACCTCAAATTTCTGGAAAGGACTGTTCAAAGGATTCGAAATGAATCTGAACTTTAGCACAGCGTATCATCCCGAGTCTGATGGACAGACAGAAAGAGTAAACAGAGTAATAGAAGACATGATGAGAATGTATGTGATGGATAAACCATCAAGGTGGGAAGACTACCTGCATTTGGTAGAATTTGCCTACAATAATGGGTATCATGCATCATTGAAGATGAGCCAGTTCGAAGTGCTTTATGGAAGAAAGTGAAACACTCCAGTGAGCTGGGATAATCCAGCTGACAGAGTAGTAGTTGGGCCTAAACTACTCAAAGATATGGAAGATCAAATGATAAAAATTAAACATAATCTAAAAGCTGCCGAGGACAGGCAGAAAAATTATGTTGATAGTAACAGAACCCATAGATAATTCAAAGTTGGTGACCATGTTTTCCTGAAAGTGAAAACTAACAGGATTTCCCTAAAGCTGGGAAGTTGTGCCAAGTTGGCAGCAAGATTTTGTGGGCCATTTGAGATCCTGGAAAGGATTGGGCCAGTTGCATACATGCTTGCATTACCTGCATCTATGACTGTACATAATGTGTTTCATGTTTCACTGCTTAAAAAATA